>MU759450.1:4884-45446 GCA_026770625.1 Nicotiana glauca | reverse complement strand
GGGTAGCGAACCCGAGTATTATTCTTTGCCCGGAACCGAGAATGAGAACACGATGTTATTTAATTAATCCTACGTAATAAAAATAATTATCAAAATGAGACTAACAATTGAAACAAAACTATTTTTGGTATTTTTCGAGTTTAAAAATGATTACAAAACATTAATAAAATTATTAAAATATTTTTTTGTAATTTTCGTTTTTATATAAAGATAAAAATATAAAATTCTATTTTTGTATTTTTTTAAGTTTAAAATGGCTACCACATTAATAAAACTATTTTTTGTAATTTTCAAAATTATATAAAGATAAAAATAAGGTGTTATTTTTGTATTTTTCAAGTTTATGAGAAATACATAAACTAAAATTTATATATATTTTTTTTGTAATTTTTCTTTTGTGATGAAATAAAATAAAAATGGTCAAAATTAGCTAAAATAGCTATATTAAGCCTAAATTAAATATTTATGCTAAAAATGTAAAAAATTTCGGGGAGGGTCAAAAATCACGTGTTTACACCTGCCACTTCCTGAAATATTTCATGTGAGGTGTTCATTTCATTTTTATAATTTAATTATATAGAGTGGCCTTGAATTATTTAGGAATGAGACCACTTTAGTTAGAAGAGTTGTTGGTGTAATGCAAACAAATAATAGAAGTTCTAGATTAAATGCATTTAGGGATAAATGTGTACAATATGGACTAAACCAGGACTCATGCCTGAAGAAATAGTTACTAGGTGGAATTATACTTATTTATTCTTAAGAGCTTGTTATAAATATAAAATGCATATAACTGAAGTTGCTAATTCTCATTGTACGGATCCTAACTGTTTGTTAACATCCCGCACTTGGGATGTCATTGAAGATGTTGTAAAAATTTTACAAAAAGTTTATGTAGCTACAATTGAGTTTTCTGGAGCTTATTATCCTACTATTGCAAATGGTTTAATACATATTGCTAAAATTTCTCTTTTACTGAATAATTTCAAGAAGAAAAGAAGGATATAGTTCTGTTGTTGAATCTATGCTAGATAAAAATAAGAAATATTTCTATCTTATTCCCCTTATTTACCTAATTGGTGCTATTTTAAACACTTCTATCAAAATGGCCACTGGTCGCCAATTAATCATTGCTTTATATGTTTATATGGATATTAGACCAACTGAAACCTCTGATGTTGAAACTTGTATTTCTGATCTACACAAATATTTACAAACTTTATATAATTATTATGCTAACATTGTTGATGCTTATTCTGTTGTAGATGCAAATATTCCTTCAAGTTCAGTTTCTACATCCGCATATGGTGCTTTGAAGGATAATGATGGTGTTGAAAATTATTTAATTTGGTCTACACTAGGAGAGCATCAACAAACCAGTAGCAGAAATATTGATGAACTACAATTCTACTTGCAAAAGGCAACAGAGCGCCGCACAAAGGAATTTCTATTGCTAGGTTGGTGGAGGACCAACTCAAATCATTTTCCTATTCTTTCGACCATGGCTCGAAACGTGCCAAATGTGCCTATTTTAACAGTTACATCAGAGAGCGCATTTAGCCAAGCAAGGCAGCAGCTAGGAGATACTTGTCGTTCATTAAGTAGCAACGCTTTGGAAGTTCTAGTTTGCTTCAAAGATTGGATAAGATTAGAACGGCGAAGATAAGAGCGTGAAGAAGTAGATGAACTGGAGAACCAAAAAATTAGAGATATAATGGTTTATGGTTCTGATTCAAGTAATGTCAGAAATCAAGAACCTTATGCTGACATGGATGAACTTACAACAATGACGCAAAGAATGTGATGTACTTTTTCTTATTTTTTATAATTGTTGTGAACTTTTAATTTGCAAGTTCAAAAATAAAAAAATCAAAATAGAATTTGCAAATTAAATTGAAGTATTATTTAGTATTCAAAGAAATATGAAACAAAAGACTTCGGAGTTTGATTCTTACATATTTGTCTTATTAAATAATATTTTGTAGCTACTTAGTTTCAATTTTAAAATTTTAAAATTTTAAAATTCCAATTTTAAATTTAAAACTTTAAATTTTAAAAGTTTAATTTTATACCTTAAAAATACTTATTTTATTATTTAAAAGTCTGCAAACACTTAAGTACCAATTACATTGAATAAGGAAAACATAATACACTAAAACAATTGGCCCGATCCGAACCCGATAAGCCCGAACCTGGATGGGACCAATTTAACCCGAAAAATCCAGCCCAGTACCCAGCCAGCCCCACTAACCGTACGGGCTATTTTTTTCTATGTCCAACCCGGACTAGCCCGTCTGATTAACACCTATAACTATAAGGATCTAAATAAGACATGCCCAAAAGACTCGTTCCAATTACCAAAAATTGATCGAATGATTGATGCAATAGCCGATCACGAGTTGATGAGTTTCCACGATGCTTACTCCGGGTAAAACCAAATCAAGATGAACCTAGAGGAAAAAACTTCGTTCGTAACGAACTTCGGCACATATTGCTATAATATGGTGCCTTTCGGGCTTAAGAATACCATAGCCACTTATCAGAGGCTTGTAAACAAAATTTGAGAAATAAATAGGGAAAACCATAGAAGTTTACAAAGATGATATGTTGGTTAAGTCTTTGAATGCAGATGATCATCTTAAACATAGGCAAGAAACCTTTGACATCCTAAAAAAGCACAATATGAAGCTTAACCCCTAAAAATGCACATTCGGAGTTTGCTGCGGTAAGTTCTTGGGGTTTCTGGTGTCACAAAGGTGATCGAACTCAATCCCGATAAAATTAAAGTTATCGAGGACATCGCTGACCAGCTATCAAATATGAAAGAGGTTCAAAGGTGACAAAACTTTAAGCAGATTCATTTCCCGATCTTGGATAAAATATCTTCACTTATTTTCACTTCTCAAAAAGAAAAATAACTCGAATGGACTCCACTCTGGAATGCCAATAGACTCTAAAGGATTTGAAAAGGTATTTATCAAACCCTCCATTATTATCAAAATCGAAAGAAGACAAACAATTGCTGATTTACTTAACAATCTAGGATGTAGCGGTAAGTGCCGTTTTAGTCTGTGAGGACGAAGATACGCAATCTCCTATTTTTTATTTTAGTAAAATTTTAATGGGATCGGAAACTCGCTACCCACATCTCGAGGACTTGGCCTTAGATCTCGAAGTTGCCGTTCGAAAGCTTAGGTCTTATTTCCAATATCATTTGATAGCGATGGTGACAAGCTTTTCCCTGTGGAATATCCTTCACAATCCTAAACTTTCAAGTCGATTGGCCAAGTAGGCATTCAAAATGAGTGAATTTGACATGGAGTATAAACCTATAACTGTGATTAAGTCACAAGTTATGGCCGACTTAGTGGCCGACTTCAGTCTAGGACTTCTGCCTTTGGCTACCAAAGAAGCAGTAATGATATCAGAATCGAAATCGAGAGTTTGGACCTTATTCACGGACAGAGCTTCCAAATTGAAAGGGACCGGGCTTGGTGTATTACTAATCACACCTTCGAGAAAATCCCTAAGGCAGGCCATAAGAATTGTTCCTCTAACCAATAATGAAGCTGAGTATGAGGCTTTGATTGTAGGACTCAAGTTATCCCAGGGACTGGAATCCAAGGTCATAGAAATCAAATGTGATTCCCAACTGGTAGTAAATCAGGTTTACGGAATCTTCGAAGCCAAAGAGCAACGCACACCATAATATATAGTGAAAGTTCATGCTCTGCTCGTATAGTTTAGGGAATGGTAAGTTACCTACATCTCGAGGGAAGAAAATGCGGAAGCAGGCGCATTAGCCAATCTGGGATCGTCCACGAAAATGAAAAGAACGGACCCCGTACGTCGTGCAGCTTATGCATTCGATATTGGACGCATACAACTATTATGATGTAAACGTGACTAATTTTACCTGGGACTGGAGGAATGAGATCATTGACTATCTCGAGCATGGAAAAACTACCTGAAGATCCCAAGGCATCCCGGGCGCTGCGCGCTAAAGCAGCCTGATACTGCTTTAAGGGAGGTCAATTGTATAGAAAATCTTTTCAAGGCCCGTTGGCTAGATTTTTAGGAGCCTCCAAAGCTAATTACATCGTGAGATAAGTTCACGATGGGATCTGTAGAAATCACTCAGGTGCAGACTCTTTGGTATTAAAGCTAATAAGGGCGGGATACTAGTGGCCCCTAATGGAACAAAACGATAAGGCTTATGTTCAAAAATGTGATAAGTGCCAATGCCAGGAACTCTTGGTACATCAACCGGCAGATTTATTGCACTTGGTTTTGTCGCCCTAAACATTCATGGAGTGGGGGATAGACAAATTCGGTCTGCTCCCGCTGGCTTCCGGCAAGGTAATATTTCTTTTGATTTTAATTGACCACTTTTCTAAGTGGGTTGAAGCAGGTCCATACCAAAAAATCATCGAGCGTGAAGTGGTAGATTTCCTGTGGAAAAACATAATTTGTAGGTTCATGATACCAAAGGAGATAGCATGCAACAACAAACCACAATTCATAGGAGCAACAGTGACAAAAGTCCTTGAAGACCTGAAAATCAAAAGAATCACATCATCGCCGTACCACCCGAGCACAAACAACCAAGCGGAATCGAAAAATAAAGTGATTATTCAAAATCTCAAAAAGAGATTGGAAGCAGCTAAAAGGAAAATGACCCAAAGAGTTACCGGGAGTGTCATGGGCATACCGAACAACGGCCAATTCAAGCATGGGGAGACACATTTCTTTCTATTGTACGGAGAAGAAACCTTAATCCCAATGGAAATAGGAGAACCTACCATGAGATATTCTAGGCGGACAAAGAAGCAAACAGCGAAGCATTATTGATCAAATTGGAGATACTTGACGAACGCAGGGACTTGGTGCATATAAGGATGGTGTCCCAAAAACATAGAATGGAAAGATGCTAAATCGAAGAGCCAACCTCCGTTATTTCAAAGTAGGAGACTTGGGTTTAAGGAAAGTAACTCAAAATTCCCGGGAGCTCAATGTAGGAAAGCTAGGTCCAACGTGGGAAGGCCCCTACCGGATTTCAGTTGTCACCGGGAAAGGATCATACGAATTGGAAAATCAAAATGGAGTAAAGTTGTCGAGCAACTAGAATGTGGTATGACTCAAAAGATACTATTGTTGATGAGCACCTCCTATACTGAAAGTATGTGTTGCATTCTTTTTCCCTTCATCCAATTTTTGTCCTAATTGGGTTATTTGGAAAAGTTCTTAACAAAGCAGCAACGGAAAGCATACTACGAAGGAAGCTTCGTCAGTAGAAATAAAACCTTTAAATGACAAGGCATGTAAGAAACGAGCCACTATGGGACGGTTAGATAGTCTTTTGCTTGATAGCAAAGTCCTACTAGGAGACAAAGCTTGCTATCGGGGTAAAGGTTACCCAACTGTTAACAAGTGCAAGTCACTATTCACAAGTACAAGTCACTGGAGGGTGGTTAGGTAATCTTTGGCTTTGTATCAAAGTTCCAAATAGGAATAAAAGCTTGCTATCAAATTGTGATGACCCGACCCGTCGTCTCATGAGTTACCACTTCATTTTCCCCATTTTCAGCTTCTTTATGCTTCATTATCTGTATCTTGTGTAATAGATTTGATTTGGAGTGATTTTGAAAAGAAATGAAAGACTTAGTCTCTTTAAGGAAGGCTTAGTTTGAAAAAATCAACCGGGAGTTGACTTATGTGTTAGAGGGCTCGGATGTGAATTCTGATGGTTCGGTTAGCTCCGGGAGATGATACTTGACTTAGGAGTATGATCGGCAGTAATTTTGGAGGTCCGATGTAGAATTAGGCTTGAATTGGCGAAGTTAGTATTTTGGCGATTTCCGGTTGGTAGGTGAAATTTTGATCCGGGAGTCGGAATGGAATTCTGAGAGTTGTTGTAGCTTCGTTAGGTGATTTGGGATGTGCGTGCAAAATTTTAGGTCATTCGGACGTGGTTTGGTTGGGTTTTTGATCGAATGCGTGTTTCGGAAGTTTTAGAAGAACTTAGGCTTGAATTCGATGTAATTTGATGGTTTTGATGTTGTTTGAGGTATTTTGATAATTGAAACAAGTTTGGATGATGTTTTAGGATATGTTGGTGTTTTTGGTTGAGGTTCTAGGGGCCTCGAGTTTCGGGGTGGTTTCGGATCATTTTGGAGAAGTTTGATATTGCTGGTTGCGAAGTTTTGTCGGGAATTGCGAAAACACTGTTCATCCGCAAATGTGAAGTTTTGTCAGGAATTGCGAAAACACTGTTCATCCGCAAATGAAAATTTTTGTCAGGAATTGTGAAAACACTGTTCATCCGCAAATGCGAAGTTTTGTCAGGAATTGCGAAAACACTGTTCATCCACAAATGCGAAGGTTTTGTCAGGAATTGCAAAAAACACTGTTCATCCGCAAATGCGAAGCTTTTGTCCGGAATTGCGAAAATACTATAGCTGGGCAGAATGTTAAGTTCTGAAAAATGGGACTTCGTCCCATTTTCCATTTTTGGCGATTTGGAGCTCGGGTAAGGCGATTTTTCGAGAGATTTTCGGAGAGAACAACGGGGTAAGTGTTCTTAACTCAATTTTGGTTGTATAACTTTAATCTATTACTAGTTTTGGCATTTAATCCGTGAATTTGGATAGAAAAGGTTAGAAAAACCCTCTTGGATAGAAACACGGATTTGAGGGTCGAAATGTTATGGGAATTGGATAATTTTGGTATGGTTATACTCGTGGCGAGATGAGGAATCCGATGATATTAATTTTTTGATTTTTCGAGAAGTGGGCCCGGGGCTCAGGTTTTGCTAATTTCGATATTTTTGCTATTTTTCGATTGTTTTCAATTGGGTATTATCCCATTGGCGTAATGTGATGCATTCCTTGTGATTTTGGATTAGATTCGATGCACATGGAGGCCAATTCGAGGGGCAAAGGCATCGCGAGTTAAAGAAATAACCGGTTCGAGGTGAGTAATGTTTGTAAATGACATCCTGAGGGTTTGAAACCCTGGATTTGCACACTATAGTGTTGTATTGAGGTGACTTGCACGTTGGATAACGGGCGTGGGGTAGAGCACCATTAGGGGATTGTGACTTGGTCCATTCCTCTTAATAAAAATACTACCAAATTGCTTGAAGCTTAGTTGATATCCTTATAAAAATGGATTAATTGTTATAGTTTGGCCTCATGCCAACTGATTGAATCCTTCAGGGATTGTTTTTAATGGTTTCTTACCATATTTTCATATAATTTTTCTCAGTCCAAGGTTTTAAATACTGTTTTGCAAACTCAGTCATCTTTCTACGATTTGAAAACTTAAATGACATTTTGGGCTGAGAACTACTGTTTTACAAATGCCCAAGGGGCTTATGATGATTTTTGGACTGAGCATGGATCAGGCTGCGCGCCGCAGCAATGAGCACAGGTACCGTCTTGTTCAGGTAACAATGACTGACCAGAGCGGGCAAACTTTAGACAGTGGTAACAACGACACTGTTGGACGCGTCTTGGTCAGGTAACAATGACTGACCAGAGCGGACAAACTTTAGACAGTGGTAACAATGGCACTGTAGGACGCGTCTTGGTCAGGTAACAATGACTGACCAGTAATAAATTGATGCCACGAGATGGCTTAATATTGCGCTTGGGCTGTAGGAGACCCTCCGGAGTCTGTACACACCCCCAGTGAGCACCGTTGACGATAAATAAATGGATGGCTCGGGCTGAACGCCGCAGTGGGTACCAGAGTGTACCATCATATGCATTGCATTGCACTCGTGCATTTGTTCTTATCTGTATTATCTGCCATAATATTTTTGCACTCTTATTTCATTGGCTTTTATGCTACTTCTTGCAATAATTACCTGATATCCTGGCGTTATCTGTTAATGGAGTGTTGTGCCCGAGGGGCTGACTGCTGTGCTTGTTTGCACTACTTGTTTTGCATTCTTTTGCTTAACTGTTGGAAAAAGACATTTTCAAAAGAGGTTTAAACTGAGCTAAGATATTTCTAAAGATTTCACAATTTCACTATTTTTCTCAAAAGTGTTTATACTGCCCTTATATAGAAGGACGGCTTACTTTACGTGATTTCTTACTACTCAACTGTTATTTAACATTATTACTCACTGAGTTGGAGTACTCACTTTACTCCCTGCACCTTGTGTGCAGATGCAGGTATTTATACACCCGGCAGCGGGTTTTGGTTGATTGGAGGCAGGGTTATCAGAGTTTTAGCAAGGTGGCTGTCAGCGTTCACAACACTGTTTTTATCCCCTTTTGTTCATCAGTCCTGTTTTGTGTATTTCCGACTTTGTAGTTATATCTGTACTCTAATAGATGCTCATGACTAGTGACACCCCGATATCGGGTTGAGTTGGGTTATATTTCTGTATTTTTTTTCCTATACTTCCGCTATTTGGTATTAATAAACCATGTTGTACTATAATTGTGTTAAATAATTGCTTTAAGGGGATGAATTAGGTTGACTCGCTGTCCTTGTCTTCACGAAAGGCTCCATCACGACCAGATTGGGGATTTGGGTCGTGACAAGTTTGTATCAGAGCCTAGGTTACTAGGTCTCATGAGTCATGAGCAGGTTTAGTAGAGTCTCGCGGATCGGTACGGAGACGTCTGTATTTATCCTCGAGAGGCTGCAGAACCTTTAGGAAAAACTTCACATTCTTAAATTCTTATCGTGCATCCTTGATTCAGCTTGAAATGAAACTTTTGAAATTCCTTCCACACGTTCGTGTACGCGCATGAGCGCTCAGTATTATATGTGCCTTGATGGCTTGTAATTCTCCGATCGAAGGGCGAGACGTGATCTCTGTGAGTTTGATGTTAGGTCAGTCTGGAGGACTTGAGACTGGATTTTTGCATATGGCTTGAGCACTGAGGTGCTGATGGTGCGAGCAGGTGTTTTGAAATTATATGTCCGGTATTGTCCCTATTAGTAGGAATGATGGTTGGATAGCTAAGCAATGAGTATGTTAGTACTACGAGATGTATCTATATGACTTGGAAGTGACGAGGAAGGGCTGCAGGATGAAATATGAACTATTAAGTGTTTGATTTTCATTATGATTGGATGTGTAGCCCCGAGCTACGGGCGCGTGAAAAATCTTTTCATGTCTCCTATTTGGAGTGAAGTATATTTCATGTAACGGTATGAGTTTCGAATCAGGAAGATTAAGTGATTGTGTAATGTGTATGACAGTGGAAGGTATACAAAATGTTAATTGGAGGCAAAGCAGGTGGGTTATCTCCTGCACAGTATTCTAAGGTGGTATGACCCTTATGTTGTCTATTAGAAGATCTCATTTACAAGTGAAGAATATGCGTTGAAATCTAAATTGGGCCGCCTAGAGAGTGGGCTTAACTCTTGTGTGAGTGAATGCAAGAATTGCCGAAGAGTTAAAATTCCAGATGATTCGTGTTTCCATGAGCTTATGAAGGAGCGAGTTCAATCTCACTATGGTATTACGGCAACAATAGAGTATATGCGTTATGATTTATTGTGTGCGTTTTGATATATGACTTTGAGCCAAGTTGGGGAGTTTGATATTAATTAAGTTGATTGCACGGTTAGGTGCTTTATTGGTTCCGGTTTGAGGCGTGTTGGTGAGTCAGTTATGGCTTACGGAGATTAAGGTCGACCAGATGGTGGCCAGGCTCATTTTTATGCTATTCCAGGCAGGACAGATGCTATTACTTCAGATGCTATCATTACAGGTATTGTTCCAGTCTGCCACAGAGATGCCTCTGTATTATTCGATCCCGGTTCCCCCTCTTCTTATGTGTCCTCATATTTTGCTCATTATTTGGATACACCCCGAGAGTTTCTTTCTTTACCTGTTCATGTATCTACCCCGGTGGGCGATACTATTATTGTGGACCGTGTGTACCGGTTATGTGTTGTGATTATTGAGGGTCTGGAGACCCGAGTTGATCTATTGCTATTGAGCATGGTGGACTTTGATGTTATGTTGGGCATAGATTAGTTATCTCCGTGTCATGCTATTCTAGACTGTCATGCTAAGACAGTTACTTTGGCTATGCCAGGTGTACCGCGGATCGAGTGGCGTGGTATGACTGATTATGTTCCTAGCAGAGTAATTTCTTTCTTGAAAGCCCAGTGTATGGTTGGGAAAGGTTGTCTGTCATATCTAGCTTTTGTGTGAGATGTTGGAGCTGAGCTCCTAGTATTGATTCTGTCACAGTTGTGAGGGATTTTTCCCGATGTATTTCCTGCAGACCTGCCGGGCATGACACCGGACATGGATATTAATTTCGGTATCGACTTGGTGTTGGGAACTCAGCCCATTTCTATTCCACTATACTGTATGGCACCAGCGGGGCTGAAAGAATTGAAAAAGCAGCTTCAGGAGATCCTAGAAAAGGGGTTCATTCAGCCCGGTGTGTCACCTTGGGGTACACCAGTCTTATTTGTGAAGAAGAAGGATAGCACAATGAGAATATGCATTGGTTACATGCAGTATTCTTAGGTTGGTAACCTACATGTCCTGGTCAAGCCAGAGGAATTCCGTTTTGATAACTTGGGTATGTGTGAGCATATTTGAAAGTTTTCTTGATGGTTTTTACCATAGTTCGAACCGGATATCTTCTACCGGTGCGAGGAACATATTGTATATTGTGAACTCCTTCTAGATGGAAGCAAATAGAAGATTTCTAACTGCACAGAATGAAATTTTCCTATAGCCCAGAAATTCTAATGAGATTTTGTGTTTGCAACAAGATGGCATGATAGACGCGGTGTATGGTACATGCTTAATATTTTCATGTGCAAGGTGGCAGTTCATTCTTAAAGGGAAGGTCACGAGTTCTAGATGTAATAGTCAGTTTCAAGTAATTAGATGAATGTTATAACTGCTCGGTAAGACCTGAGAAGGGTGTGTACTATATTTTAACCAACAAATGTCTATTGGTATTACAACACCCACTTGGTTGATCGACTGCCAATATTTCGACCTTGCTATGCATTGTAGGAAAATTTTGAGAATAATTATCATGAAATAATCGTACTTAAGGGATGTGTCAGTCATTGAGTGCTGAGGTTGTGATCAGTTACGGTGATTTATGTAATCTAGGAATATGGATACGGGGAATTCTAAAAAATATACCATTTCGGGATTGTGGCATGTTTGAGGTGAGTATTTTACCTAAACTCATTGGATGCACTAGTCGAGCTAATTGATGGTGATAACTATGCACTGCAAGCGCGAATATATATATTAGGTTTGAACCTGTGTGCAAGCACCGAGCCAATAATCATGATCGGAAGATACATAGGCTATGATATGCCTAGTGTGGGATATTGAGCTTAAAGGTGTAATGTTTCTCATATTCGTAACTTTGTTAAGAACTATCTAGACTATTTGTTAAGAACTATCTAGATTATACTTGAGATTTCCAAGATGCTAGATTCCAGAACAAACTTGGTAATTACTATTCTGTGTTAAATTGCTGATTTGAGTTGGGACAACATAGCTTGCTCATGCCTACGATATAGAGTGTTATTTATGTCAGTCCAGGAGCATGAGAATGTTATTTCATTTAGCATATACATGTGTACTTGTTGGATTGCTCCTATATGATATGCTTGGACCGGAGGTCTGTGACCGTGTCAGGTGGATTATGTTGTTGGCAACTAAGTTGCTCGTGAGGTTGATGTCAATGTGAGCTATAGAAGATCTGGTTATTATTATTCTATTTATGTATCTTGGTTCCACTGTGATTGACGAGCTCATAGTATATCATTGTGGTGGTACTGGTGAGATTGAGGTACAACTCTTTCATTTGAGTCATATTTATAATTTGAGTATGTTCAGGCCATTGCTTATTGGGGCGCGGATTATGCTAGATGTGGATTAGGCCCTGTTGATGTGTCATGTCACCAGAGTGGTGTGTTGTATTAGAGGAGATCGTTGGGATCATTAGTGAGTACGAACGAATTTTATTTTAGCATGTTGGAAGGATAATATCGAGGTTCGGCTTAAAAACAATTTGCTATGGTAATTGCCAGAGGAGAAATGGCTTCATGAATGGTTGATATGAGAAATGGTTATGGTTTACTGCGTAGTTAATCTATCGTTGGTAGTATATGAAAGTGTTGGAATGAGACTTGAGCTAATAAGAGGTTTTCCATCGGTATTTGTTTGTTGTGGGCAGCTGCTGTGAATGGGAATTATCACTACGTATGTTTAAGTTATATGGAATATCAGGTAATTGCACCTGAGGTTGTAGGTATGGGTTATTACAGCTTGTTTGGGCTTATTCACTATATAAATGTGGGATTCTGATCATATGAAAGATTTTAAAAGTGGAAATGTGGTCCTATGGCTTATGGGCTAGATGGGATCGCAAAATTTCAGTTACAATGTGTTGTCGGACCTATATGACATAGGGTGACATGGGATCACCCCCGGGTTTATGCATGGTAAGGTTATTCAGTGATTGTTTGGCTTTTGGAACAACTCTGGGCACGTTCGAGGATGAACGTTTATTTAAGTTGGGGAGGATGTGACAACCTGACCCGTCGTCTCATGAGTTACCACTCCGTTTTCCCCATTTTCAAATTCTTTATGCTTCATTACCCGTATCTTGTGTAATAGAGTTGATTTAGAGTGGTTTTGATAAGAAATGAGACACTTAGTCTCTTTAAGGAAGGCTTAGTTTGGAAAAGTCAACCGGGAGTTGACTTCTGTGTTACAGGGCTCAGATGTGAATTTTGATGGTTCGGTTAGCTCTGGGAGATGATTTGTGACTTAGGAATGTGATCAAAAGTAATTTTGGAGGTCCGGTATAGAATTAGGCTTGAATTGGCGAAGTTAGTATTTTGGCGATTTTCGATTGGTAGGTGAGATTTTGATCCGGGAGTCGAAATGGAATTCCGATAGCTGTTGTAGCTTTGTTAGGTGATTTGGGATGTGCGTGCAAAATTTCAGGTCATTTGGACGTGTTTTGGTTGGGTTTTTGATCGAATGCGTGTTTTGGAAGTTTTAGAAGAACTTAGGCTTGAATTCGATGTAATTTGATGGTTTTGATGTTGTTTGAGGTATTTTGATAATTGAAACAAGTTTGGATGATGTTTTAGGATATGTTTGTGTTTTTGGTTGAGGTCCCGGGGGCCTCGGGTGAGTTTCGGGGTGGTTTCGGATCATTTTGGAGAAGTTTGATATTGCTGGTTCTGGTGTGACACTGTTCATTCGCAAATGCGAAGTTTTGTCAGGAATTGCGAAAACACTGTTCATCTGCAAATGCAAAGTTTTGTCAGGAATTGCAAAAATTCTATTCATCCGCAAATGCGAAGTTTTGTCAGGAATTGCGAAAACACTGTTTATCCGCAAATGCGAAGGTTTTGTCAGGAATTGCGAAAAACACTGTTCATCCGCAAATGCGAAGCTTTTGTCCGGAATTGCGAAAACACTGTAGTTGGGCAGAATGTTAAGTTCTGAAAAATGGGACTTCGTCCCATTTTCCATTTTTGGCGATTTGGAGCTCAGGTAAGGCGATGTTTCGAGAGATTTTCGGAGAGAACAACGGGGTAAGTGTTCTTAACTCAATTTTGGTTGTATAACTTGAATCTATTACTAGTTTTGGCGCTTAATCCATGAATTTGGATAGAAAAGGTTAGAAAACCCTCTTGGATAGAAACACGAATTTGAGGGTCGAAATGTTATGGGAATTGGATAATTTTGGTATGGTTGAACTCGTGGCGAGATGAGGAATCCGGTGATGTTAATTTTTTGATTTTTCGAGAAGTGGGCCCGGGTCTCGGGTTTTGCTAATTTTGAGATTTTCGCTATTTTTCGATTGTTTTCGATTGGGTATTGTCCCATTGGCATAATGTGATGCATTCGTTGTGATTTTAGATAGATTCGACGCACGTGGAGGCCAATTCGAGGGGCAAAGGCGTCACGAGTTAAAGAAATAGCTGGTTCGAGGTGAGTAATGTTTGTAAATGACATCCTGAGGGTTTGAAACCCCAGATTTGCACACCATAGTGATGTATTGAGGTGACTTGCACGCCGGATAATGGGCGTGGGGTAGAGCACCATTGGGGGATTGTGACTTGGTCCGTCCCGCTTAATAAAAATACAACCAAATTGCTTGAAGCTTAGTTGATATCCTTATAAAAATGGATTAATTGTTATAGTTTGGCCTCATGCCAACTGATTGAATCCTCAGGGATACTTTTTAATGGTTTCTTACCATATTTTCATATAATTGATCTCAGTCCAAGGTTTTAAATACTGTTTTGCAAACTCAGCCATCTTTCTAAGATTTGAAAACTTAAATGATATTTCTAATTGATATTTTGGGCTGAGAACTACTGCTTTACAAATGCCCAAGGGGCTTATGATGATTTCTGGACTGAGCATGGATCGGGCTACGCGCCGCAGCAGTGAGCGTGGGTACCGTCTTGGTCAGGTAACATTGACTTACTAGAGCAGACAAACTTCAGACAGTGGTAACAATGGCACTGTAGGACACATCTTGGTCAGGTAACAATGACTGACCAGAGCGGACAAACTTTAGACAGTGGTAACAATGGCACTGTAGGACGCGTCATGGTCAGATAACAATGACTGACCAGGAATAAATTGATGCCACGAGATGGCTTGATATTGTGCTTGGGCTGTAGGAGAACCTCCGGAGTCTGTACACACCCCCAGTGAGCGCTGGCGATGATAAATAAATGGATGGCTCGGGCTGCACGCCGCAGTGGGTACCAGAGTGTACCGTCATATGCATTGCATTGCACTCATGTATTTATTCTTATCTGTATTATGTGTCATAATATTTCTGCACTCTTATTTCATTGGCTTTTATGCTACTTCTTGCAATAATTACATGATATCCTGGTGTTATCTGTTAACGGAATATTGTGCCCGAGGGGCTGACTGCTGTGCTTCTTTGCACTACTTGTTTTGCATTCATTTGCTTAACTTTTGGAAATAGACATTTTCAAAAGAGGTTTTAAATTGAGCTAAGATATTTCTAAAGATTTCACAGTTTCACTATTTTTCTCAAAGGGTTTACACTGCTCTTATATAGCAGGACAGCTTATTTTACGTGATTTCTTACTACTCAGTTGTTATTTACCCTTATTACTCACTGAGTTGGAGTATTCACTTTACTCCCTGCACCTTGTGTGCAGATGCAGGTATTTATACACCCGGCAACGGGTTTTGGTTGATTAGAGGCAGAGTTATTGGAGTTTTAGCAAGGTGGCTGTCAGCGTTCGCAACACTGTTTTTCTCCCCTTTTGTTCACCAGTCCTATTTTGTATATTTCAGACCTTGTAGTTGTATTTATACTCTAATAGATGCTCATGACTAGTGATACCCCGATGTCGGGCTGAGTTGGGTTAGATTTCTATTTTTTTCTATACTTTCGCTATTTGGTATTAATAAACCATGTTGTACTATAATTGTGTTAAATAATTGCTTTAAGGGGATGAATTAGGTTGACTGGCTGACCTTGTATTCACGAGAAACACCATCACGACCAGGTTCGGGATTTGGGTCGTGACACATACCAAAGATTATCCAACCAGTCACTAGTGGGATCTTCAAAGGGGGCAAGACTTTCAGTGTTCAAATTCGCATTCTTCGCATTCGATCACTGCAGGGTAATAGTATGAGAACACAGAAACATGACTGCCACATAAACTGGGTCCACAAAATTTGGGAACAAAGTTGTATCATCGGGATCGGGGACTATGCGGACAGCCCCATAGAAGCAAGTTGTACAAATTAGCCACAAGTAATGGCAATTTCTTTTTAGCAAAATGAATGCATATGTACTTTTGAAAATGGAAGGAATAAAGTAAAGTCGTTTTATTTTTATCTTGCTTCTTGTTCGAATGATGAATTAATTTTATCATTTAAAAGTTAAAAGAGTACTTCGAATGTAAGTGTTGGAATGAACAGGAGACATCCTCTTCAAGATCACCGTAAACATAAGAGTACCCTCTCTTATGAAACACTCACGGTAAAGGGTTGATTCCGAAAGAAATTATGCTCGAAGTAATGTTATTGGGGAAAAATACACCTGAAGCCTTACATAACTCGATGCAAAGAGAAAAACTCGTGCAATTCTTAAACGAAAAAGAACGTCTATATAACAACATACCAAGTAGCACAAGTACAAAGTGTGAAGTAAAAAACAAAAAGGAAAGAAAACAAGAAGCTAAACTATTGCATTGCAGAATCCGGGTGAAGAGAAGCCTTTGCGCCCCTAGGAGAAGTAGGTAGATTTGCCACCGGATCGAGGTCTTGGCCTTCATCATTATACCCTTCAGGTTCTTCTTCGATTCTCGAGAACTCAAACCCGAAACTAAAAGAGTCAGTCGCATCAGGTTGGACCGGGAGACCCCTTCGGGCAGTTGACTCCAACTCACTAGCCTTGACGATCTCGGTATCAAAGTCAATGACACCCGTTTTGGCCTCTTTCAAGGTTTTTCTCCTCATGTTGTATTGATAATATGTTTTTCAAAAATGAAGGAATTCGCTCGCAGCTGAAGCTCTTCCTTAAGCTGTTTAACCTCGGTCCAAAGGTTATTTTTCTCAGATCTAGCACCTTGAAGTCTAACGTCAAGGTAACTGATAATGGAGTTATAAAATTTATTTTGATTCATGGCCTTCTTATACCTCTCTTCTATCCGGACATGCTTCTCCTCTGCGGAAGCAGTTTCTTCGATTTTGGAGTTCAAGGCCGCCTATAAGTTATTTATTCATTCAGTGGAGGCAGCCTCGCAATTGACAGCAACAAGAACAACATTTTGGACCTCGACCCAATTTGCCTTGGCCTTTTAAAATTGTACCCTTAACAGGGTGGCCTCTTGGCTGAGGGTCACCACCTTTTTCTCGCTTTGCAGCAACCGAGTCTCCAACTCAATAGTCTCAGCAACTTGTGCTTTCGGTGCGACAAGGAGAGAAACAATTTGATCCCGCTAGGCCAACAGGTGATCATGCTCGAATGTGAGTTTTTATTTATCAAGGATCAATCTCTGAAGGCCCTCAAAAGCAAGGAAGTTAGCTTGCAAAGCAAAAGTTTAAATCAAAATCTTGTCGTAGCAAAGTTAAAAGAAATAGTAGAAGGAATAAAGATCGTACCATTGTTGTGTAATGCATGGCATTGTTTACAATACACTCTCCTGAAAGAGACTGTATTTTATTCCTATCTTTCTCTAAATCCAGAGGCTTCAAGTAATTGGCAAGTTTCACCGGGCGGGATAGCAGATGGCACCCGGACCGAGGGGGAAACATTCCTTCCCCTCTTATATCTTCATAGGGGCAAAATAGTTATGCCCCAAAGTCCCATGGACTAGGAACTGGGGAGGAACAACATCCTCCTCTCGGGTGTTTGCGGCCAGTGGAGATGATGTAGCAGTTGCTGGTGGTGAAGGCAATGTTTGCGAAGAAGGAGATGAAGTTGATGGTGTTATAGGTTGAGAAGCAGATGTGGAAAAAGCAGTGGTAGTTATTGGTTGCTCATCAACTGAAGATGGAAAAGACCCGGTACCCAGCCTCACGGTACCGGGAGAAGAGACTAGACTTGGAAGCGAGAGTTCGTATCTTTCACTATATCACACTCCCCCTAGAGTGCCTAGACGTCATCTTCGGTTGGTGTAACTAGCTCAACAGAATTCCTCCTTATCAATGGCTCATCTATCATCGTCTATTACCACAGTGTCTACGGCTGGCTCGGGTGTGGCACTCTTCCCCTTTTTATTTTTACCCTTAGTCGTAGAGGAATGTCGCATTTTTTGTTGCTTGTTTTTTGGTTGGGGACTCCTACATGAAGCACTTGCACTCGAAGTAGGTCCGATGACACCCGTTCAGGTGAAGGACTCTTGCAGCAACCTTGCTGCATCAGCGGGATCAGCCAAAATGTCCTCCTCGGGGATGGTAACAGAGTCCTACAGAAGACCTGAAATCAACAAGAAGAGGAGCTAGCTAGTTTTCCTATATGTGAGGTAAAAACAAGATAAGTTTAACTTACCATGGTTTTTGGCCTTCCACTCGTATTTAAGTGCCAGTTCTTTCTACCGACAGGTCTCAGGCATAGTTGCATTTCAAATCTTCTGGACCTACTGGTCCAAGTCTTCAACCCTTGGTGATGTCCATCGAGTTGCTGAAAATAATAAAAAAAGAAGGATCAGTGATAGCATGGGACAACCTTTAACTAGAAGAAACGAAAGACGTTGAACCTTTAACTAGAAGAAAGGAAAGACGTTGAACTTACGAGTACAATTCCATGATTGAGGAAAGGATGGAATTGTGGTCGAGATGATGTCCCTAGTGGAAACTACAATGAACCGCTTCATCCATCCACGATCGTTGTTATCATCCATTCTGGTGAGCAAAGCACAGTGACCATGTTTGCCGAAGTTTATCATTTCTCCACGGAAAATTGTAGGGGAATAAAAGTTCGTCAGTCGAGCCATGGAGAGCTCTTCCCTTGTCTCCTGGCATAAACACCGAAGATAAGCTACCTTCCGCCACATAGAAGGGCTTACCTGTGCCAAGAAGACCCCGTAAAGGAAGAAAAACTCCAAGATTACAGAGTGAAGGTCCTGCTCAATTAAAAAGGGCGCAAAGTAAAGCGGTACATGTAAACATACATAAAACCTTTCTTGGGGAAGTTTACCCGCTCTGCTAATTCAGGAGCGATGATGTTCATATCATGGCAATCACATGCTTCCTTCACGAAAGGGATGTTAGAAGGACAGATGGAAGAAGGATATACACCAACAGCCATGTGCGGGAGTTAGCATAAGGGAACTTCGCTTCGAAGTCCTTAGCCATAGTGATCTTTCGGGGGATAATGGTGCTCGCCGTAGGAGGAGCAACATCATGAGTATTTTCTTTGTTATTTGAAGAACTAGAGTTTTTGGAAGTGGAGGCCACAGTTAATAGACAAATGTACGGGTTTCTCTAAAGAAAGAGGTTAAAGGAAGTTGAAGGCAAGAGTGAGTTGAGTAAATAGTGTTTGAGAGAGTTCGAAAAATTGTGAAGTGTAAAAGAAGAAGATTGAAGTGTATAAGTAAAGGAATAAGCGTCTAAAATTGTAATCGTGATCACCTCGAGAATCGGCAAAAGTATAGCTGAATCATGGGATGACGCATGTTCGGGACATTAAACGCGGAGAGACGTGCATATAATCAAGCATCAAAAACTTTTAAGATGGGGTCAGTAAATTTTTTGCTAAGAAAGGTGTCTTGACCAACATCCCAGTGACATAAGGATGTGACACTCGAAAGCAGGGGGCTATCTTTATATGGTAAAATATATTCATATTAAATGATCGCATAATAAAGCGATACGTGGATCCGGAGACAGATGAAGAACGAGGCAAGTGGAAATCAAGCATGTGGGGCATCAATCTCGGTTGTCCCTGAAGGATATGTATACTCATAAAGACAAATAAATGTCTTCCACTAGGTAGCATTCAATGAAAAATATTCTACAGTATTAAATACATTGTCCGTTATAAAGAATATGGCATTCATAGTCTGCCATTACATATTCATCATTGGGCCCCATAATTATTCTTTAAGAGGGGCTAGATCCTAGGACCTTGTTCCCGAGATGTAGCTATAAATTGTGACTTCAATTGTCATTGTAAGGGACACGAATTTTCTGACGAACTTATATTATGTACTATTAAAAAGCTCAATAACATTTTATTTCTTGCTTATTAATATTGTTATTAATGTCTTTGGAAGTTCTACTCCCGGAACCAAGCTATTTTTTGTCTTATCTCAATTTCAACGCTAAGTCTTACAATCTTATCTAAGTTATTTATCATTTTGGGATCAAATCGATTCGCTTGTCTATATACCACATATAAATTCAACTATATCATTTTATGGGAAAATAATAATTGGTATATTATTTATAACAAGTTAAATTATACCTTGACTGTAACAACCATTAACTAGATCAATTAAATTCATAGACATTTCACTGTGAACTTTACATTTTCTTTTGCTTTAAACAAGTATATTAATTGGATTTAATAGAGTTAAGTTTCACAAGCAATTGCCCTTCTCATAGAGAGAGAATCTCTCCCTTTTCACTAAAAAGTACCTATCCTTTTAATTAAGTATTCTAGCTATGCAACATTCAAAGACCTCCAACCTAATCCCTCCAAAATCACCCGATATTGATTTCATGCAACTCATAGTTGATCCTACTCAACTCACCCATAGTTTCAAGGATAAACTATTAGATGGTGTACATGATGGTCATATTAGCATGACCATCAACCCAATTGCCCAATCTCATGCAAATTAATCCAATGATATAGTTAATTCCGTCTCTCACTTAAATTGTATCGACCTAACCGGTTGTTTTGAGCTCCGGTGCACCGTTTAGCAGTTTGAGGTCATGAACATCTTTATTTCAGGTATTATGACTTGCACATGTGGTCGAAATTAAAGTTTGGGAAGTTCAGAGTTGATTTGGAAAGAAAATTCTTATTTTAGAAGCTTTAAGTTGAAAGAATTAGCTAAGAGGATTTTTGAGTAAACGGCCTCAATCAGGATTCAAAGGCTCCAACAGGTTCATATGATGATTTCGGACTTAGGCGTATGTCCGGGTCAGGTTTTGGATGACCTGGGACCGTTTTGGCGCCTATTATGGAAGTTAGCATTTTGGAAGAAATCACATAAGAGTGGGTTGAAGCGTGTTTCAGTGTTATCAATGTTTTTTTGGGATTTTAAGTCTGGGAGTAGCTCCGTATGGTGATTCTGGAGTTGGGAGCGTGATCGGAAGTAAATTTGGAGGTTCGTAGGTCATTTTGGAGTCATCTAGCTAAAGATAAAAATTTGAAGGTTTTTGAGAAGTTTGACCGGAAGTGGACTTTTTGATATCGGGGTCAGAATCCGATTCCGGAAACTGGAGTAGGTCTGTAAAGTTGAATATGACTTGCATGCAAAATTTGAGGTCTATCGGACGTGATTTGATAGATTTTGGCATCGAATGTAGAAGTTTAAAATTCTAAAGTTCATGAAGCTTGGATTGGAGGTTAATTCGTGGTTTTAGCGTTGTTTGATATAGTTTGAGGCTTCAAGCAAGTCTGTAATGTGTTTTGGGATTGGTTGGTAGGTTTGGTTGAGGTCCTAGAGGCCTCGGGCGTGTTTCAGATGCTCAACAAATTGATTCTTGCCTTGTGAGGATTGCTGGTTTTCTGGTATCAATGCGGCAGGTTTTTACTCTATGCGATCGTGTAAGAGGGTCTGCGATCACATAGAGCAAGAGTGAGGGAGCTGGAATTTGGCCTATGCGATCGCAGGAAGTGCAATACGATTGCGAAGAAGGAAGGCTGGGGCTACAGGTTGAAGGCTTATGCGATCGCGGGGTTGAAGTTGCTATCGCATAGTGTGCATTTGGAGGTTGTGATGCATTTGGCCTGTGCGAATGTGGGAGCTAGCATACGAATGCACAGAAGGAATTAGAGAGGTAGCATAGTTGGCCTATCCGATCGCGAAGCATTGTTTACGATCGCATAGAAGGGTCGCCTGGGCAGTGTTCTTTTAAAATCGGAGTTTGTCTCAATTTCACTTCATTTCTTCCATGGGAGCCGATTTTGGAGCAAGTTTGGAGTGCCAATTTCATCACCAAGCATGAGGTAAGTGATTTCTACTGGTTTTGAGTAAATACAAGGTTTATATATGGATTTAGACATGAAAATTTATAGAAAACTTGGGATTTGAGGAAAAACCTAGAAAATTGATATTCTTGGAATTTGACCACGATTTTGGGTATGGAATTAAGAGAAAATTATATATTTGAGTTTGTAAGCTCATGGGTAAACTTTATCTTCGAAAAATTTTGGAATCCAGGCACGTGGGCCCGAGCGCAATTTTGTCAACTTTTCTATCAAGGTTAGGAATTGCTGTAAATTGGATTGTAATAAGTAATTGAACATATATTAATGGATTTGCATCATTATTGGCTAGTTTTGGAAGTATTTTGCATCGACTTGAGTCTTCGGAAGGGCGTGGAATGTCGGTTATGGATCTTCGGAGCGAGATGAGTCTCCTTTTTAACCTTGTAAGAGGGAATTGTCCCCATAGGTGAATTAACTAGTTATGTGCTCCTATTTATGGGGGCTACGTACGCACGAGGTGACGAGACTCCGTGCGTAGCTACTATTATGTTATTGTCTGGGTAGGCTAGGACCCAAAAATCATGTTGTACTTGGAATATTTGTAATGTTACTGACAGTTTGAATTTCTTAAATCCTGTCGAATTGTTAAATAAATTTCTAAAAGAATCAAACTTCATTTTCTTAAATCGTTAAAAGATAATTGCCTTTCATTTGGATAAATGTTCCCTGATAAATTCTTAATTTGCTGTTTGAGTATGTATTTCTATGTGTACCTGCGTCGAATGTAAGGTTCGCGAGCAGAATGATTGTTTATTTAAATTTGACCACATCGCACGTATGGTTCGCAAGCGGGGTAATAGATGCATCTATGGTTTGCGTCGTTCGACCCTCGGCAGTGCACATTTTACATTTATGTTGGATCGGGTTGTACAATCTCAGCATGAGTTGCGAACACTTGTATTGCTTGCCTTGAACTTATTAAATTTGTTATTGCCTCTTCCTGGCTTGAGAATAATTGTATAAAGGACTTAAAGAAATTTGGGAATTTCCTATAAAAGAAAGAATTGTTTACTTGCTTCATTCCGTTGAATTACAATCATATTTATATAAATCCACGATTTAATGTATTATTGATATCACATTATTGGACCCCTAGTAAGTGTCGAAGTCGACCTCTCATCTCTACTTCTTCGAGATTAGACGGGATACTTACTGAGTACATGTTATTTTCGTACTTATGCTACACTTGTTGTGCATTTTTGTTGCACAGACACATGTATTTTTAGTGGCCTACTGGGCGTAGCAGCATGGATGATACGGGGACTAGGTGAGCTGCATTACTCGAGGCGACCTAGTCTCCTCCAGTGTATTGCATTTACTTTCTGTCCAATTTGTATCCCGGACGGATGCTGTATTGTATTGTTTTTTTAGAAATAGCTCATGCACTTGTGACACCGGGTTCTGGGGATGTCTATGGGATTATTCAGAATTTTTAAAAGTTGTTAAATGTTTCTTATTTAGCAAAATTTACTACTTGTTGTCTAACCGTATAAAAGAAGTAATTTTTAGAAATATTTAAAACGGAAATTTAATTAAGTATTTTGGTTGGCTTTCCTGACAGCGGTGTCCGACGCCAACACGACCCTTAGTGGATTTTGGGTCGTAACACAAATGGTGACCAACTAGTTCATCTATCTCCGTAAGACCTTCAAAGAATTTACTTTCCCTGGAGATTCTCAACAATTATAAAACTTCAAAGAATGAGGATCCAAGATCAATTACTTAAAAAGAGGATTCAAGATTTGTGGAAACTAAAGAAAAACTTCCCATTGATTGATCTCGGGTCCGATTATTATATTACAAAATCTAGCAATGAGGATAGCATGCTCAAATTCGTCCACAATGGCCCTTGGTTTAATTTTTTTCACTTTCTATCCGTCCAAAAATGGATCCCCAATTTTATTGCTTCAAAGGCAAAAATAACACAAGATGCTATTTGGATATTACCACAATTGCTAATGGAATTTTATGATGGACTAGTAATTAAGAAAGTTAGAAATAAAATTAGTAAATTACTGAAAATTGATGCATGCGCATCATCAACCCTTAGGGGTCGTTATGCAAGACTTTGCATTGAAGTTCCGTTAGAGGTCCCAGTTACCCCCTTTATTTTCATTTATCAGCACAAGCAATAAATACAAATTGAAGGGGATAACTTTCTCTACAAAAACTGTGGCAGACTAGGGCATTCAATATTCCCATGCAATTATACAAGGCCAAGGAGCAAGACTGCCAATCCAGAAGGAGATCACCCTATCAACCAATCCAAGGTCATGGATACTTCTCAAGTCAGCATGCAAATTGGATCACAACTGCCTAAGGAGGATGCCTCGCAAATAGTAGCATTCCCAACAAGAAAAGATCCAACCAAGCCAAGGGTACTACACCCCACATCTGATAAGATTAATGATCCAATCACATCCATCCCAGGTAATTCTAAAACCCCTATATACAATTTAAACCTAGTTGGGAAAAATATAGTTAGTACTATTAACACTAATACTGCTCCTTCTAAAAATTTAGGGAAATTAGCCCTACTAGAACAAACATTGCCACAAAAAAATAAATTTGTAACTTTGGACTCTCCGCCCAATCTCCCCAAGTTAGAGAAAATTACCTTAGAAAATAATGACATTTCTTACATGGTTGTCGACATGGCAGGCACTCAACCAATAGACATCCATTTGACAACCCCCAAACATAGCCAATTAAATTACATGCAAACTAATAATTCCACTACTAAGACTAATGACAACCTAAGTGAGCCTAATAAAAAACGTATCTCTCACTCAAATACTAATCAACAAGTAAATAGTAACCAATCTCACACTAAGAATGAATTAACTATCTGCATGGATAGTAATCCTCCCCTACTAACTAATCAACACATGGACACCCAAAACCACAATAGCTCCCAAATGGACAATGAAGCCAACCACGTTACTCACACAAAATATAACCCAAATCTTTTTAATACCAGTCCTCCAAGCAACTTCAAAGATATCTATAGACACAATCATTGATAGCCACCCTATTCCGGCTCATCAAAACCCAACCCTAGACATTACTCCAAACTGCCTTAATATAAGCTCCATACCTTCTCATAAAAATGCAGAGGATTCCCATTTCTCAGAGAAGAAGATATCGTCTAGTGCAAACCTTGAGACATCAACGTTCTCTAAATATGTCAAATCCACCACTTTCACAAATCTCATTAACGGGTAACCAAAACTTCTTCATACAACCACCACTACCACAAGATCATCAACCACTCTCATGGGTGGAACAAGCCCTCATGGGCCATGCCATAACATTCAGCATGATGTTGAACGGCCGGAAAATAATCATTGCGCTCTAAAACTCCCACTTCCTAGCCCAACTAGTATCAGAAGGCATGCACATGGCAATGAAAAATTATCTCAACCATGTGTGGATGAACAATATCCTCCACCCTCTAGCCCTATCAATGAAATTGAGTCAAGCCTAAACAATGAGGAACCAATGGATTCTTCCATCTCATTTCAATCCAATCCAGTCTCAACAAGTGACAATCGATCTTTCCTTCTTATCACCAGGGGAGATCACCAATATGAACCCAATATTCATTCCTTGGTCAGTCCCAACCGACAATATAGCACCACAAACCAACTCCAACATGCAAGCACCACCCCATGCAAACCTAACACACCCACAAAATCACCATGCTCCACCACAGATTCCACAAGCCATTCCTCAGGCCCAGGCCCCTCCTAATGCACCAGAACCAGAAAACATCCAAATGGAGGAGAAAGAAGAAATAAACCTATTGGGGTCAGGACCAGTATCACGACCCCGATTCGCCCTCCTTGAACCATCGTGACGGCACCTAGTCTCTATGACAAGGTAAGCCTAAAATGCGAAAAAACCAATTTGCGGAAGAAAAACAATTTAAAATAGAAATAGTGTAATAAAACAGCATTTAAAAGTGCCGCTTGGCATACATAATATTAACTCTCAAAACTAATATATTTCTCCCAAAAACCGAAAACCCGTGAATCACAAGCTACGAATATAATCAACATGCTCTAACTCCGGAACGTCTACATCAACAAAAAATATAGAAGGTATATTACTACAAGCTATAATGGAAAGGGACTCCTCGGTCTGTGGACGCAGCAGATATACCTAGAAGTCTCTGGAGTAGTCGCCTCGCCTCAAGGGTTGTAGGACTGAGTCAAAGTACCTGGATGTGCATATGAAAAACATAGGTAGAAAGGGCATGAGTACACCACAGCGGTACTCAGTAAGTGCCAAGCCTAACCTTGATAAGGTAGTGACGAGGAAGGTCAGGGCCCTACTGAGATAAGATAAAAAAATATAAGGTATGACAGAATAAGGTAAACACTACAGTTGAAAGCTAGCAATAAAAATTTAATACGAGAAAATAAGGAACTCAATAACTGAAACAGAGGCTAAAACGATCACAAGGATAATAACCGGGGATCTCTCAGTATCCCGAGGATCTCTTAGTATCCTCAATATATGCTAGGGATCTCTTGGTATCCCAAGGATCTCGTGGTATCCTCAATATATGCTAGGGATCTCTTGGTACCCCGAGGATCTCTAGGTATCCTCAATATATGCTAGGGATCTTTTGGCATCCCGAGGATCTCTAGGTATCCTAATATATGCTAGGGATCTCTTAGGATCCCAAGGATCTCTCGGTATCCCCAATACACGTGGTAGGGATCTCTCGGTATCCCGTACCTCGGCTAAATCAGAAATAAGTACAGGGGATCTCCCGAGATGCCTGTAGTCCCAAAGTAAAACACATAACAACAGCAAAAAAAAGGAATACTCAATTAAGCTCAACTCCATACCAAAGTAAAATAGATTATACTCAATTAAGCCAAGTAACTGATTCTATAAAGAAATTCTAAGTTAATACGCGAAATTAGGTAAAATAACTAAAATGCCCCTTAGGCCCATATCTCAGAATCAGCTAAAATTTACATTTCCAGGAATCCTCACACTCTCACAAGTTCATAGCAAAAGTACCAGAATTGGACCTTAATTGGTCCCTCAAATCATCACTTAAAGGCCTCTAATTAGTCAATCCCTAACCCCTAATTTACCACTGATGTTCCTTATATTTTCATATTTAAAATGATAGAAATCACTCTAATAACGAGTTTAGGGACCAAAGACCTTACCCCAATGAACTCCTCTGAAAATCTCTCTTAAAATTGCTCCCCAAGGCTTCTTCCCATTTGAAAAGAGGTGAAAATAGCTCAAATTCGTGAAGGCAAGAATTTATATGTTTCTACCCAGCTGATCCGCTTATGCGGTCGAGGGACTGCACTTGCGGTTGAGGGATGGCACCCGTGGTCCTGCTTTTGCTGAAAAAAGGTCGCACCTGTGACATTTCACTTAAACTCGGCCTTCCGCACCTGCGACCCCACTTACACAGATGCGGTACTACTTCTACGGTAACTAATCCGCTTCTACGCTTCCTGCTGAACCTCCCCATTTTCGCTTCTACGATGGTAGATGCCGTTTTTGCGGCTACGCACCTGCGGGACCCAACCGCAGGTGCGATTAGACGGAAAACCAACAGCTGAAGCTGCTCAAACAAATTCCAAATCCTTCCGACAACCTTCCGAAACCATTCCGAGGCCCCCTAGACCTCAACCAAAGGCACCAACAAGTCTAATACCATTGTCCAAACTTACACCAATCCTTAAAACACCTAAAACAACATCGAAATGGCGAATCAACCCCGGAACTCTAAAAAACCTCGTCCAAAGGACCTAAAATTTTGCACACACATCACATTCAACACTATAGAGCTACTCCAACTTCTGGAATTCCATTCCGACCCTCAGATCAAAATCTCACTATCAAACCGGAAACTTCAAAATTCGACTTTTGGCATTTCAAGCATAAATTAGCTATGGACCTCCAAAACACAATCCGAACACGCCCTTAAGCCAGAAATCACCCAACAGAGCTAACGGAACCATAGAAATCCCATTGCGAGGACATCTTCACACTGTTCCAACTGCGATTAAATTCTCAACACTTAAGCTCTCATTTAGGGACTAAGTTTCCCAAAACTCTCTAAAACTCAAAACTGAATACCTCGAAAAATCAAAATAGCATAAATAAACACGGGGAGAGCAGTTATTAGGGGATCGGGGTATTAATTCTTAAAATGACCGGTCGGGTCGTTACATCCTCCCACACTTAAACATCCGTTCGTCCTCGAATGAGCATAGAGACATACCTGAAGTAGTGAAAAGATGAGGGTAATGGCTCCGCATATCCTGCTCGGTCTCCCAGGTCACCTCCTCTACCGACTGACCCCGCCACTGAACCTTTATTGATGCAATATTCTTTGACCTTAACTTTCTAACCTGCCTGTCCAATATTGCCACTAGCTCCTCAACATAAGATAGATCCTTGTCCAACTGGACTGAACTGAAATCCAACACGTGCGACGGATCGGCGTGATACCTACGGAGTATCGAAACATGAAATACCGGATGAACTCCTGCCAAGCTGGGAGGTAAGGCAAGCTCATAAACAACCTCTCTAACACGCCTCAATATCTCAAAAGGGCCAATAAACCTCGGACTCAACTTTCCTTTCTTCCCAAATCTCCTAACGCCCTTCATAGGCGAAACCCAAAGTAGAACCCGCTCTCCGACCATATAGGAAACATCACGAACCTTTCGGTCCGCGTAACTTTTCTGTCTGGATTGGGTCATACGAAGTCTATCCTGAATTACCTTAACCTTCTCCAAAGCATCCTTAACCAAGTCTGTGCCCAGTAATCTAGCCTCACCTGGCTCAAACCAACCCACCGGAGATCTATACCACCTACTATATAAAGCCTCATACGGTGCCATATGAATGCTGGACTGATAACTATTGTTGTATGCAAACTCTGTCAATGGCAAGAACTGATCCTACGACCCTCCAAACTCAATCACACACGCATAGAGCATATCCTCAAAAATTTGAATAGTTCGCTCAGACTGTCCATTTGTTTGAGGGTGAAATGATGCACTCAACTCCACCCAAGTAGCCAACTCATGCTGAACAGCCCTCCAGAACCGTGATTTGAACTGAGTACCTCTATCTGAAATAATAGAAACTGGAATACCATGCAGACGAACAATCTCCCAAATATAAATCTCTGCCAGACGCTCCAAATAATAAGTAGTACACATATGAATGAAGTGCGGGGACTTGGTCAGCCGATCCACAATCACCCAAATAGCATCGAACTTTCTCAAAGTCCGTGGGAGCCCAACTACAAAGTCCATGGTGATCTGCTCCCACTTCCACTCCGAAATCTCTATCTGCTGAAGCAATCCACCCGGTCTCTAGTGCTCATACTTCACCTGCTGACAGTTGAGCCACCGAGCTACAAACCCAACTATATCCTTCTTCATCCGCCTCCACTAATAGTGCTGCCTCAAATCCTGATACATCTTTGCAGCACTCGAAGGTATGGAATACTGCGAACTATGAGCCTCCTTTAGAATTAACTCTCGAAGCCCATCAATATTGGGTACACAAATCTGACCCTGCATCCTCAATACCCCGTTCTCACTAATAGTCACATCTCTGGCATCGCCGTGCTTGACATTGTCTTTGAGGGCAAGCAAATGAGGGTCATCATACTGACGCTCCCTGATACAATCAAATAAGGAAGACTGAGAAACCACGCAAGCTAGAACCCGACTAGGCTCCGAAAGATCCAGTCTCACAAACTGTCTGGCTAAGGCCTGAACATCCATCGCTATAGGCCTCTCCGATACTAGTAAATAAGATAAACTCCCCAAACTCTCTTCCCGGTGACTCAAAGCATCAGCCACCATATTGGCTTGCCCGAGTGATACAAAATAGTGATATCATAGTCCTTCAGCAACTCTAACCACCTCTTCTGGCGCAAACTTAGATCCTTTTGCTTGAACAGGTGCTGTAAGCTTCGATGATCAATATAAATCTCACAAGGCACACCGTACAAATAATGGCGCCAGATCTTCAAAGTGTGAACAATGGCAGCTAACTCCAAATCATGGACATGATAATTCTTCTCATGCACCTTTAATTGTCTGGACGCGTAGGCAATCACCCTACCGTCTTACATCAAAATCGCTCCAAGTACAATCATCGAGGCATCACAATAGACAGTATAAGACCTCATACCTATAGGCAATATCAAAATTAGGGTTGTAGTCAAAGCTGTCTTGAGCTTCTGAAAGCTCGCCTCACACTCTTCTGTCCACTGGAACGGAGCAGCCTTCTGGGTTAGTCTGGTCATAGGCGATGCAATCGATGAAAAGCCCTCCACAAAATGATGGTAGTAACCCGCATAGCTAGTGTCACGGTTTTGGTATGACAATCAAGAATATCATACTGGGGCGACAACCAGTCCATACCCAAGATAATATTAAAATCAACCATGCTAAGCAAAAATAAATCGGCTAGGTCTCAAATCCACTAAGAGCAACCAAACACGATCGATAAACGAGGTCCACAACAAGAAAAACTCCCACATGAGTAGGAACATAAATAGGGGAACTCAAAGAATCCCGAGGTACACCTAAATGCGGAGCAAAATAAGAAGACACATAAGAATAAGTAGAGCATGGATCGAATAGAATCGATACATCGCTGTGACGAACTAGTATAGTACCTGTGATGACAGAATTGAAGGCAACAACCTCGGTACGGGTAGGCAGGGCATAGTATCGGATCTGGCCTCCCCTTCTAGGGTGACCTCTACCTCCCCGACCTCCACCTCTAGCTAGCTGAGCAGGTGGGGTAGAAATTGGAGTTGTAACCATAGCCTGAGAACTCTGCGAGGCATGCTGTGGCTGAGAAGTCTGTGGAGGCACACTCGTCCCAAATCTAGGGCGATCCTTCACCACATGGCTTGTGTCACCACACTCAAAAAAGCTCTGGGAGGATGTGGCAGTTATGACAAGCTCGGTCCAGGTCGGCTGGACCGACCTCTGAAAGCACCCCGGGTAGGAGGCGCGCTAGAAATCGGAGGTGCATAATAAGGCTCCTGAAGCCTAGGAGGATCTAGAATACCACTGGTTGCTGGAAGAGCTAAATGAACAGGGCTACTTATATAACCCCTAACATGACGACTTGCTGCTAGGTCACGGGCACCAGAGAAATGTCCTGACTCTCGAGACCTCTTGGCCTCCCTCTCCTCTCTCTCTCTCTCTCCCTAGCATGCATTCCCTGAATCCTCCTAGCAATGCTCACCACATACTGATAAGAAATTTGCATCTCCAACCCACAAGCCATGCTAGACCTGATGCTGGGAATAAGCCCCTCAATAAACCGATGAACCCTCTCACGAACAATGGAAACTAAGGCTGGTGCATGTCTAGCCAAGCTAGTGTAATGGACAGCATACTCTGAGACACTCATACCACCCTAGCGCAAATGCTCAAACTAGACGCGCCATACATCTCTAAGGCTCTGAGGAATAAACTCTCTCAAGAATAGATCTAAAAATTGGGTCCAAGTCAGCGAAGCAGCCTCGTCCGAACTATCTAACTCATAGGTGTGCCACCACTCATAGGCATCTCCTCGAAGCTGGAAAATAGTGAAGGAAACCTCGCTCGATCCTAATATACCCATGGTGTAGAGAAAACGATACCACTCCTTCAGAAATCTCAAGGCATCATCTGATGCTAACCCACTAAATACTGGAGGATCATACTTCTTGAACCTCTCAAGTCTCCGATGCTCATCCTCTGAAGTCGCTGCTCTGTCCTCGGGCTAACCTGGAACTGCAGGCTATACATGAATAATCTCTGGGACCTGGTCAACATGAACTCGCCGGGAGTGCGAGCGGTGGGAGTCTATGCTCCTCCCCTCGCCAGAGATGTGGCTAAAGCAAGGGGAAGGAACCTTTCCTGAGCCAGAGTGGTGTACATGCTCATGAACTGCGCAAGAGTTTCCTGAATCGATGGAGTGGTAGTAGTAGTAGTAGTAGTAGTAGTAGTAGTAGTAGTAGTAGGCGTATCAGGTGCCAGGACTCAGGATGGAACTGCTGGGGGTACCTCGATGGCAGCTCTCACAGGTGCTCTGGCTGCACCACGTGCACGTCCTCGGCCTCTACCCCGGCCCCGACCTTTGACGGCTGCAGTAGGGAGTGCGGTTGCCTGATCATCTCGGGTAGCACGTGTCCTCACCATATATGAGAGAATAGAAGACAAAAGTTTAGAATTGTGACATCAAAATCTCGCACGACAAGGAAATCAAATGAAGTGGAAATTTTCCTAACAGTTACATAGCCTCTGGTAGATAAGTACAAACGTCTCTGTACCGATCAGAGAGACTCTAATAAACCGGCTTGTGATTCATAACTCCTATGAACCTAGAGCTATGATACCAACTTGTCACGACCCTGGTTCACCCTCCGTCAACCATCGTGATGGCACCTAGTCTCTATGGCTAGATAAGCCTAAAATGCAGAAGATAAACCAATTTGCGGAAGAAAAACAATTTAAAACGGAAATAATAAAACAGTGTTTAAAAGTGCCACTCGGCATACACAATATTAACTCTCAAAACTAATATATTTTTCCTAAAATCTGAAAACCCATGAATCACAAGCTATGAATATAATCAGCAAGCTCTAACTCCGGAATGTCTACATCAACAGAAAAGATAGAAGGGCTATTACTAAAAGCTAGAATGGAAAGAGACTCTTCGGTCTGCGGACGCGGTAGATATACCTCGAAGTCTCAGGAGCAGTGGCATCACCTCAAGGGTGTTAGGACTAAGTCGAAGTACCTGGATCTGCACATGAAAAACATACGCAGAAAGGGCATGAGTACACCACAGCGGTACCCAGCAAGTGCCAAGCCTAACCTCGATCGGGTAGTTGCGAAAAAGTTCAGGGCCCTACTGAGATAAGATAAAAATATAAGGTATGACAGAATAAGGTAAGCACTACAGTTGAAAGATAACAATAAGAATTTAATACGAGAAAATAGGGAACTCAATAACGGAAATAGAGGCTAAAACGATCACAAGGATAATAACCGGGGATCTCTCAGTATCCAGAGGATCTCTTAGTATCCTCAATATATGCTAGGGATCTCTTGGTATCCCGAGGATCTCTTGGTATCCTCAATATATGCTAGGGATATCTTGGTATCCCGAGGATCTCTTGGTATCTCCAATACACGTGCCAGGGATCTATCGGTATCCCGCACCTCGGGTTAATCATAAATATACGTACAGGGAATCTCCCAGGATGTCTTCCCGTAGTCCCATAGTAAAACACACAACAATAGAAAAAAAGGAATACTCAATTAAGCTCAACTTTATACCAAAGTAAAACAGATAATTCTAACTTAGCATGCTTCACGTATTACAAATAAGGTAGTTAAGCAAATGGAGCAATTTAGTCAATTAGACATGCTTCTCTAGGCTAACAGCAGGCTTAAATTTCAAGTAGAGTAAACAAGAAAGAAAAACAACAATTAAAGCCATTTTTAATGAAAATAAGATTTTCAACAATTAGCACAAGTACGCACTCGTCACCTCACGTACAAGGCATTACAGTTATCACAATACCAATCCTAAGGGGAATGTCCCCCACACAAGGTTAGACAAGTCACTTACCTCAAAACGATTCAATAATCAACCTGAGACCACGTTCTTGACACGAGTACTCAACTCCAAATGACCCAAATCTATTCAATTCAATTTTATAATGTAAATAACACTTCAAGTAACTGATTCTATAAAGAAATTATAAGCTAATATGTGAAATTATATAAAATAACCAAAATGCCCCTCAGGCCCATGTCTCGGAATCAGGTAAAATTTACATTTCCAGGAATCCTCACACTCTAACGGGTTCAGTCATACCAATAGTACGAAAATCGGACCTCAATTGGTCCCTCAAATCATCACTCAAAGGCCTCTAATTAGTCAAGCCCTAACCCCCAAATTGCCACTGAGTTTCCTTATATTTTCATGTTTAAAACGATAAAAAATACTCCAATAACGAGTTTAGGGACCAAAGACCTTACCCCAATGAACTCCTCGGAAAATCTCCCTTGAAATTGCTCCCCGAGGCTTCTTCCCATTTGAAAAGAGGTGAAAATAGCTCAAATTCGCAAAGGCAAGAATTTATATGTTTCTGCCTAGATGATCCACTCCTGCGGTCCTGCTTTTGCCGAAAAAGGGTCGCACCTGCGACATTTCACTTAAACTCGACCTTCCGCACCTGCGACCCCACTTACGCAGATGTGGTTCTGCTTCTGCGGCTCATGCTGAACCTTCCCATTTTTGCTGCTGTGATGGAAGATACCGCTTCATGGCTACTCACCTACGGTATCCAACCGCAGATGCAGTTATAACAGAAAACCATTAGCTGAAGTTGCTCAAACAAATTCCAAATCCTTCCTACAATCTTCTGAAACTATCATGAGACCCCGGGACCTCAACCAAAGGCACCAACAAGTCTAATACCACTGTCCAAACTTATACCACTCCTTAAAACACAAACAACATCAAAACGGCGAATCAACCCCGGATTCAAGCCTAAGAACTCCAAAACTCTAAAAATACGCTTTTGATCAAAAAGTCTATCAAACCTCGTCTGAATGACCTAAAATTTTGCACACACATCACATTCAACACTACAGATCTACTCCAACTTCTGGAATTCCATTCCAACCCTCAGATCAAAATCTCACTATCGAGCCGGAAACTTTAAAATTTGATTTTTGGCATTTTAAGCCTAAATTAGCTATGGACCTCCAAAATACAATCCGAACACGCCCCTAAGCCCAAAATCACCCAACGGTGCTAACGGAACCATCAGAATCCCGCTCCGAGGCTGTCTTTACAATGTTCTAACTACGGTCAAATTTCCAACACTTAAGCTCTCATTTAGGGATTAAGTGTCCCAAAACTCTCCGAAACTCAAAACCGAACATCCCAGCAAATCAAAATAGAATAAATAAACATGGGGAAAGCAATTATTAGGGGATCAGGGAATTAACTCTTAAAATAACCGGCCGGATCATTACAACCAGTCTTAGAATTTTCAAGACTCAACGAAGTAAAAGTATATCTATTCAGGGACCAACTAGAGACGAGGTATGTATTCAGTTGCCCACCTACACTCTACAAATTCTAAATGGATATGAGGCCTCATCAGGACCCAATAGTGGGAAACCATGCAATGATCTTAGTCTTATCGTTAAGGAGAAATCTAGTGCTTCAAACCCAAAAGGGAGAATGGACTAACAAACAACCATGCAACGATGTATAGACCTACTAATATTATTATATGGAAAATTTGTGGAGGTAACAACGATAATTTTAGGATTAACTTTCGTGAAATGTTGATACTCATATGCCTTGCATGGTTACACTCTTAGAAACAAGAATGGAAAGTCACATGTCGCTCCTAAGTGATTTTGATTTTTTCCAAATGATCAAGGTTCTAAGCGAGGGCCAATCTGGTGGTATAGTGCTCCTATGGGATGCCAATGTTGCCAAGGTCCACCACTTTGTTAGAAATAATCAAGAGATTCATGCCGAAATCGAGGTATTGCCTTCTAAAGCTACTTGGCTTCTTTCTTCCATTTATGCTAGTACTAAACTGGATAAACGACATAAAAGGTAGAACAACATAAAAAATATTAATAATAGTTTTAAAGGACTTTGATTACTTGGGGGATTTTAATGACATCCTCACTTCAAATGATAAATTTGGAGGTAAATGATAAATTTGGAGATAACCCCATCAACCATAGACATAGCAATTTCATTTTTAATAGTATTAATCATTGTAACCTATTAGATCTACACTACAAGGGGTGTAAATATACATGGTCTAACCATAGAAAAAAAATTAAAGGGCTTAATCATGGAAAGACTTGACAGAATCTTTGTTAACAAGGATTGGCTTTCTGTATATCCTAATGATGTGGTAATCTCTCTACCTAAAACCCATTCGGATCACAATCCTTTATTAATTAATCTAATTCTTAGGAATGTAAACCATAGTAATAAACTATTCTGGATAAAAATAATTTGGTGTAGGCATCCGGACTTTATTAATGTAGTCAAACATTGTTGGTCTGATAATCACTTTGTTAGTGCCCAAAACCTTTTTAGAGATGAGGTTATAAGATGGAAAAATACTACGTTTGGTGATATTTTTAAAAAAATAAAAATTAGCTAGATTAAATGGGATCCAATCTTCTCCACACTATCAAAACAGTACTTCTTACAAGATCTTGAATCCAACCTCCAACTGGAATATAACAATATTCTTCATATGGAGCATGATTTGTGGAAATTAAGATCAAGAATTAATTTGCTAAATGAAGGTAATTCCAACACCAAATATTACCATATTGTGGCATCCAATAGTAAGCGTTGTAACGCCATTATGTATTTCATGAAAGAAAATGGAGAATAGATCTCAGAACCCAAATAAATTCTTGACCACACCCTGTCTTTCTTCATGGAAACATTTCGGACAACCAAAATTTCATCCCCCAAAATTAATTCAACCATAGATCCATCGAGTGCTAAAAAGATTGACCTAAGCAGCTTGGACAACCCCCTTACCAACATGGAAATTACTAAGGTAATATTTTCATTTAAGCCATTCAAAGCTCCAGGACCTGATGGCATTTCACCCTTTTTTTTTACCAAAAATATTGGCATATAATAGAGAACTTTATCACTAGCTATTGTCACAAAGTATCAAAACTCAATCCTTACCTAGTGGCACCAATTATACTTTTATTTGTCTCATTCCAAAATATCCTAATGCTAACAACCTCAAAAACTTTAGACCTATTGGGCTATGCAACATCGCTTATAAAATCATCACTAAGATAATTGCTAACAGGATAAAGCCCTTCATGCCCTTCCTTATTAGTCATATGCAATCCAGTTTCATTAAAAATAGAAGAGCTAGCGATAATGCCATCATAATTCAAGAGATTATGAATAACCTTAGTCGATCAAAAAAAATCTAACTTTGATATGATAATTAAATTGGATTTGGAAAAAGCTTTTAATAGGTTAGAATGGTCTTTTGTTCATAAGACCCTAAAATACTTCAAGTTTCTCCCAAATTATCTAGACTGATTATGCACTGCATAACTACTAGTTCAATGGGGATCTTAGTAAATGGGGCAAGAACCAACTTCTTCCAACCCAGTCGGGGTATTCGTCAAGGAGACCCTCTCTCCCCTTATATATTTATTTTATGCATTGAACTCCTATCTAGATTAATCAATCACCAAGTTGATATACTAAATTGGGATCCTATTCACATTATCCATAGGGGACCTTCCCTCTCCCACATCCATTTCGCGGATGACATAACTCTAACGGGGAAAGCAAACAAAAAGACAAGTCATTGCAACAAATATTGCATGGACTTCTTTTGCATGGAATCTGGTCTTGCCATCAACAAGTCTAAATCAAGAATCGTCATCCCAGACAAATGCCCTAAGGACCACTCAAAATTTCTAACATCCCTTTTTGGAATAAAGTCCACTAATTAATTTGGAAAATACCTAGTATTTCCAATTCTTAACCACTCACCAAAGATCAAAGATTTTCAGTTTATCATAGACAATTTGCATTCCAAATTACCTCATTGGAAATGCCCTTTTCTTATTATGGATGGACGAACCACTCTAGCATCTAGCACTTTAGGTGCAATTCCTTCTCATTTAATGCAATAAACCCTTCTTTCCCCCAAAACCCTAAAAATAATAGACAAAATACAAAGGGATATTACCTGGGGATCATCTAGTGATGCTAAAAAACTCCATCTACTCAACTGGCAGACTGTAACTAGGGAAAGGAGTGAAGGAGGGCTAGGTATTTGTCAAGAAAAAGATAAAAATTTGGTACTTATTTCAAGCCTAGCTTGGAAACTCCTAAAAACCCTAGAACCCCTTGGTGCCATCTCATTATGGCCAAATATGCTAGGTCAAAATCCCTCACAAATACTTCCTTCATCTGGAAATCCAACCTCAAGGGTTGGAAAGTATGTAACAATGGTATTCTTTGGCACCCATCGATTAATTCCAATATGAATATTTGGTGTAACAAGTGGATATACAATTTCAATTCTCTAAGATGCTTCATTTAAGGCCCTCTTAATAAGAGTGAACTTAACCTATCAATAGGAAACCTAATCAAGAACAAGGAATAGGATATTAAGGCCCTTTCTTTTGAATTACCTCCTGAGGTAATCAAAAACCTTAACATAACACTCATCCCCTGTAGAGAATCAATAATTGATAGAATTAGCCGAAGCCTTAACTCAAATGTTATCCTCTCAACTAAGTCTTGCTATAATCTTCTCAGTAAATCAATCATACGTCCAACTCCTTCAAATGGATCTGGGACCTTCGTTGCCCAAATAAAATAAAAAATTTTATGTGAAAATGCATGCATAATCGTATTCCTTGTCGAGCCTACCTAGCCAAAATAGGTATGAATATTGACTCAACTTGTACTATTTGCATAATGGGAATGGAAGACATCCATCACATTTTTTTGGATTGCCCAATCTCGCGTCAATTTTGAAGGAACATGGGCCTCACTTCCTTAGACATAGTAGGCGACGAAAACTAGCTAATGAAACTAAGGAATAATTTCATCTTCCATATCTCAGACAAGATTAGTTGGAAAACCCTATTCCCATACTCCATATGAGAAATATGAAAATAGAAATCTCAATAACATCAACAACCTTAATTGCAATTTGGATACTAATAAAACTATTCACCTTGCATGAAAATTTATTTTCTTCACAGAGAAAAATCCATTCACTACCAAAAAAGTTAAAATTGAGTTCAAGTGGAACAAACCACCAAAAAACATGATTAAATTAATTTATGATGGTGCATTTTCTAGTAATAACAATGGAGAAGGACTTGATGGCGCATTCCGAAACAGCAACGGAGATTGAATCATGGGATTCCACAAGACAATCCAAGCACTTTCACCCATACATGCAGACTTGATGGCTCTACTAGACGGACTAAAAATTTTGAAAGAAATGAACTTCATAAACCTGGAAATCGAAACTGATAGCACGGATATCATTAAGCTTATATATGAAGATGGTAATAACTTCTCTAGTATTATCTTTGAATGCAGATGGTTAATGCACCAACTGAAACTCTCACTCCTGAAGCATAACTTCAGGGAAGACAATAAAGTGGCACACCTGATGGCAAAGGAAACAGTCAACCCCCCCCCCCCCCCACCAAGTGTTTCTACCATGCCCGTCCCCCTTATTTTGTTGACCAAGAAGTGTTGAGGAACAAGCATTATATTTGTAATAGTGCTAAGAATATCTCTACCAGTATATGTACTTATTTAGCAAGTATGGGCAATAGTAATTCCCTAAAAACTACTTCCATGTTTTGTAATGCGTTTTAAATAATACAATTTGCGTCTTTTATGTTCAAAAAAATGGATTTAATAGACCTTTTCGTTGGCTACTACTATAAAATAATGAAGTTTCCGTAAATGGTTGTCTTAATATGTTAATAAGATGATTTAAACAGATGTTCTAGACTTAAATTTAAAAATAGTTCCCGTATATAAGGAAATAGACTTTTTTTTGTTCTTATTTTTCTTATTTTGTGGTGGTGGGGTGGGGCGTCGGCCATAGAGTAGGCGTTTTATTAGCTATTTGGCCAAAAAGATTAGATTTCTAATTTTGGCTTTATATTTACTTCTAAAACAAATATAGTGTGCAATTGGTCTTCCAATTTCGATATATTGCATGGTATCTTTGGTATACAAATTGGCTTTTATGCTATTGTCTTCCACGGTCTAGACAAATAAGAAATTTGATGGTTTAACTTTGTTGTTGTTCTATAGGTTTATGTCCAATTGTCAAGTGACTTATTAACCACAACCAAACATTCAGATTAACGTACGATATTAATGAGAGTCTACTACACACTATGTATGAATTTGACTAAGACTCTTTTTTCTAACTCCCTTTTTGGAAAATGACTCACTTGTATTGGGAAAAGTTGGATTTATATTGAAAATGACGTGGCATGACACATGGATTGGTCAAATGGTCAAAGCATAACAATTGAGAAAAAGGCACGGGAGATAACAGATACGGGAAGAAGAAGTTAAACAGGCACGAGAAGCAGTTTAGACACGACTCTTGTACCAATTCAAGTCATTTAAAGCCAACAGATCGGAAGGCATTGAAGACATGAATCTGAAGAAAAAAAGGAGTCCAAATTCAATATTAAATACCTGATACGTTAGAAAACTAGTATTTAATATGAATGATTGTGTAACGGCTTATTTAATTTTATTTATTACTCATAATTGACTCATTAAAGTTTAGGTTTCATTCCTTTACCTAGAATCAACTATAAAAAGAAGAAGTCTCATCATTTGTAAGGACACAAAATATCATCCACACCATATTGAAATACAAATTTCTTTACCGCTTATTCTTATTCTCAGAAAGCCTATTATACTTTTTGGTCTCTTGATTATCAGTAACCCGATTTCTTATCTTAAATTCTAGTTTTGACCAAATTATTATTTTTTTGTTAAACAAATTGGTTCTGTTACCGGGAATCTGATAATCTATTTCTTTTTGAATTGCACTCTACTAATTGATATCATCATGGCAAGCAGCAACAACAACAACAACAATGCTGTTGAAAATCAAATCCATCAGGGTCAATGGGATTTGCATTACATTAATATAGTTCCTTCCCCTCAAACTTCTCCACATCAATCTCGTGAAGGTACTCCTGCACCAGAATCACATGCTAATGA
>MDKF010646729.1:0-15672 GCA_026770625.1 Nicotiana glauca | reverse complement strand
CCGTATCTGTTATCTCCCGTGCCTTTTTCTCAATTGTTATGCTTTGACCATTTGACCAGTCCACATGTCATGCCACGTCATTTTCAATATAAATCAAATTTTTTCCAATACACATATGCCGTTGGTTGTCTCCGGGATTGTTCTGCAATATCGATCTATGCCTTTTATTGTTTTACTCTTTTTCATGGGAAATTTCACATCTTATAGATGAAGCAATATGCAGCTAGCTTTTAGGACAAATGTTTTCACCCAATTTTCTGCTTAACCCAAAAATTATTTCAGGACAAAACAATTAAATTTATATTTTATGAGATTACTAACAAATAAACAATAAGTAATAAAAAAGAAAGAATAATATTATTCAGATTATTTATGAGCCACAATATTACAAAGTAAAGATTGACTACTCAGCTTGACAATGGCAAAATACAATAACTAATAATATTAAGTAGAGCAGAATCAAAATAAATATACAAGTGATAGAACCAGAGGTGTTTATAGCCCAACATTTACATCTCTAGTTCCACTCTCACACGTTGCTCTGGGTGGTGGTTAATGGCTGATATACTCGCCTGTTATGGAATAAAGTCAGGCATAATGGATATGAGTAGATCATGAATAAATCGGAGGCAGTTGAAGACATGCAGTGTGAGAAAAGCCCACTTGACTTCGGAATGCCAACCTCCCTTAGCTTAGCCCTTTACGACCTTTTCCGCCTTCTCACTGCCATTCATCGGATAAGACTACGTCACCTAAATCAACAAAAAATACGAAGGCATTTCTCATTGTTGGTTAGCCTGGGCTCCACACCAAATTTTATCTGAGATGGCGAGAATTCTTTAGTAAAGGCATGGCTTAAGACCAAGCAAGGCTCCGAAATATAGCTTCATTAATGGGTCCCTAAAGTCGTCGCACTGCACCAATCTCTCTTGGAAAGGAGCTACCAGATCGAAGATAATTATTACGTAAAAGAGTCAGATATATCCATTTATTTTTATTTATTGTTCAATCCTATCTCCGTTATATTTTCCGTTCATATATATCCTTATCGTCCATCAAAGTTTTATATTTATTTTTATTTTAACGGCTAAGATACGTCAGCGTCTTCTAATATACTAAACCAACCCAACATTTAAAAAAATCAAACCCGACTCCTTACCCATACCCCACCCGAACCTATTCCCCTTTTACTCTTCTTTAAAACAAATCCCATCGACTTTACCTCTCTTCTTCTTTTTCATCAGTTTCATGAAGTATCAAACATGGAGTTGCTACCGGACGAGGAAGAAGCAGACGAGTATTCTGCCATCTTCAAAAAAAGAGGAAAGCACCTTCTTCATCATCAAGAAAATTCAATTGGGTCACATTACTGGTATTCTGCCATAACTTTTCGAAATAATTTTTTACTTAAAATCACATCAGAGAGCCAATTTCACCATTACTGGAAGAAACCATATGCACAGGGAAACCACCAACAACCATTCTTAGAGAAATTTTATTTTTAAACCATTTTCACTTTCCTTTATTATCAATTCCATTTTTAAAGAAGATCCAGGACATTAATTATGAAGAGTCATTCCTTAAAAATCTCTTTCAATTACTTTCAAAATATTCTTCGTTATCAGCATCGTCAAATCGCCCATCATTGACAAATGGAATCGCCGGCGAAATTGTTGGTCAAACTCTGTGGTTGTTTGGTTTGATTTTTGAAGGTGCATGAAATTTGTAAGGTGTTTCAGATTCTTTTTTATTGCTCGCCATTACTGTTGGTTCACCTGCTGATGCTCATGCATCAAATTAGAACTGAATTTAAAACTACACCCTTCATGAAGATGGGGAAATGATTAAGTCATTTGGGTTTCAAATTTGCATAGAGAAAGACGAGGGAGAAGAGGAGTGTAAGATGGAGCAATTTGGAGTTTGCCGGCGATAGCACACGGTGGTGGAGACGGTAGATGTATGGTAGTCTACGGTGGCGATTTGCGAGGGAGGAAGTCTGTAGGGTAAGATTATTATTCCAGGGGAAAGATTTTAATGGTGTTTTAGTTGGGAATGGGTCCGATCGGGTTATCCGAATGAGATTGGGTTATTTTATTATGGATTGGGTCCTTTACTTAGCAGCCCCACGTGGCAAGTCCGTTATATTAGGTGTAAATTTAAAACTTTGCCAAACGGTAAGGGTAAAAATAACCAAAAAATATAACGGAGGACAAAATTAAACAATAAACAATAGTAGAAGAATATATTTTACCCTTCTTCCTAATTATTGTGATGGCAAACATCCGATGTTCGTTCATCCCCGGGACAAAATTGATCCCAAGTAGCATCGTGTCGCCATCCATATGTCAAAGTCAGGTTTTAAAAATACAGATAGTCCCTCCATTTTTTCTGATAATTCTCGAGGATTATTAGAAAATAGTATGATCTTTGGCGTATTCTAGAAGAAATATTTAGGCGAAATTTACCACACAACCGTCATCTATTTTGAATCTAAAATAATGTCCAATCACTTTCATTTAAAGCTCTGGCGGCATGCCTGACATCATCTTTTCTTTGTCTTTCTTTGTAGTTTAAGCCAACTAGCAGATGTACATTATAAATAGATGTATAAGGCCTTCATCAAAGGCATCTCCAGTTGGTAAGTGAGGGTTGCTCAGTTGGTAAGCACCTCCAACTACGACCATTAGGTCCTGGGTTCGAGTCACCGTGGAGGAAAAGTGTGGAAACACTATAGATCCTCCTAATTTGGGAGGGGTTTAAAAAAAAAGGCATCTGATAAACAGTTTGTAATTTTCCTCTTTGTTTATCAAGTAAATCAGAATATTGGCCTTGACCTCCCATCCTTGTGTGCCTTTTATTTCATTGTCTTCCCAGCTTTTATGTGTGTCTGTTTGCATTAGCTTGAGCACGAGTTTGTGCTCGTTATTTCATTAGGACTGAAGTTTGCAGCATTAGATAGGCTGTCAAGCTGTCCGCACGTGCTTACTTGAGTTAAGCCCGTGACAACTGGTATACAGTTCTGAAAATGTGAAGGAAAGTCTAAAGGAAGAACTAAGATAAGCTAAGAAAAATTAAAGAGCAATTTCATTCATGCCTTGAAAAGGAGCTGATCCTCAGTACATATAGCCCCAAACATGAGCAAAGACCTAAGGACTAAAAAGAAATAAGAGAAACTTACAAGGGGTAATTAAATAATAAAGTATATTAGCTTAATGGACTCAAAAGCAAATAGTAAGACTTATTATCTACTCAACCAACTCCTCTCACTAGCTTCATAGCACAACCTTGCAAGCCATTGTGCAAGCTCCACCAATAACTCCAACCCCTTCCATTTTAAATCGTATTAGTTCTCCCCCGTTAAGAACTTCCTTGTCCTTAAGGAAGGAGAGATGGAAAAATGTACTCTGAAAGCATTTGTATCTTTCCAGATCAATGGCACTCAGCCCCATGCAAGCATTATACATTATTAAAGTCATAAAATCGGTTGGTTTGATCTTTTTCTTCCGCTCCTTAAGAAACATCCAACGATATTTGTAATTGAGAAGGACTAGCTTGATGATCTTGTTTTCCTCTTGGCTTAGAAGTAGTTTCAACAGTGAAAGGAATAGCTTGTTTAAGTCACGAGAATGAGACTATGACTGCAAAGCCCCAAATACACCCTGAAATTCCATGTGCAAAGCAATAGTATCATATTCAGCACTTCCACTTAATTTTCCTTTTGGGGCAACATTTTGAGTGTAAGAACAACAGAACAAATACACATCTGATATGCAACCCAATTTCTTTTGAGGTAGGATAGTCTTGTTAAGCTAATAGGAAGGATCACATATAACTTTCTTGATATTTTCTGTTTCGCCTTGTCAAGTAACACTAATAGAGACCTTTCCTCTGTCACACTCGAAAATGACACTTCAAAATATAAGTATTGCATAACATCACTATGAATTAGCACCAGCATACTTCCTTTCAAAACTGCAATACTAAATAGGGAAAAACGTTTCCCATAATATTGGCACGCTAGCTTCGACGACAAAGGAAATAACTTCAATACTTCACTACCAGCATCTTCAACTATCATTTCAGCATCCATGTCTGATTACGCCCAATTATGCCTTAATAAAAGGACACGCGGATGTTGCAAATATAATCTGAGTATTTAGCCTAGAATCGAACCCACAAGAAATTAACCTATCGATTACTTTTGTTAGACTTACTAAATTCTACAGAATCAACTTCCCAAACGTTGTGAATAACAATTGATGATGTTTCTACTAACTAAGAATGAATGTAAATAAGCAAATGAAAACTAGCTATGATTAAGTTGTAAACAATTAAGAGAAGGTTCTAAGGTTATGATTTCCCCTATTGATGGAATCCCTTCTAGTTATGTTTCACATAGAATTGCCTAATCATCTCTATCAATCATGAGCACTCTTATTACCGTAAATCTCTCCCGAGTAATCATGATAATTTACTAGATGCACTCTTCCGAGATACGCTAGCTGGCTTTGTTTATTACAGCTCACTTTAGATTTCACCCAAGGTTTCGTTATCCCTAATCCCGCCTTTGAACCCGCAATTATTAATCCCTCATATACTTTGGGAGTGGTTGTTCAACAATTGACCTAAATATGCACTCTCTCCCGAGTTATGCACACTAAATAGGCACAACTAATTGAGGATTCTGTCAATTAACTACAACAAGCACATAGTTGAGCAAATAGAGATTAAACTAGCAAACTATATTAACATAACAAGAAGTTCATCCATTTTTTGCTTCTTTGTGCTCGGGTACTTCTTGATTTGGGCATTTTCTTCACATTATTGCCTGCAAAACACTCCGTGGTGCTTCCTCACTTAGAATGTTTCCCGCGAAACAAGAGAACACCATTTAGAGCATTTTGTTGGCAATTTGCCTATAAAAAAATAATAAAGCATGCAATATTAAGGTGTAAATATCATCTATATAGCCTAATATCAACACCCCACACTTAAATCATTGCTAGTCTTCTAGCAATCCACCACACTCTATCAAAGTTCCTTCCCTAAGCATTTCCCTTAACGAATCACACCTTGAACAATTTACCAAAGTTGCACCTAGTAGTGAACAACTTTTACCTCAAAAGTCAAATCTCTCGTACCACGCAGCATTCACACTTACTCAAACTACTATATACAAGAGTCAAGACTTATCTTTCCTTTGTGAATCACATGCCCTAACATCACACAAGAGAGTAGTTCTACACTTAATATGATTAAAATAATTAGGAACTCAAATGGACAAAATTTGCTCACTACCCATGAAGTCAATTCCCCAAACATCAAACACTTTCACCTCTTGAATCGGTTTCATTGGCAACTCATGGAACCGAGAAATGTCCCCGGTTTGCTGGCATTCATCGCAGCCCTTTACTCATTGGTGTGCATGTTTGAACACTGTTGGCCAAAAGAACCCGGCCTCTAGCACTTTCGCAGCTGTCCTAACTCCTCCAAAATGCCCTCCATACGCTGATGCATGACATGCCTGAAAAACAAAAGATTGTTCTATCTCGAGGACACATCTCCAGATCATCTTATCTACACATATTTGAAACAGATAAGGTTCATCCCAATAATACATGCGGCAGTCATAATAAAAAATTTTATTTTGTACAGAGAAAAGATCATAAGGAACTATGCCACACGCCAAGTAGTTTGCAAAGTCTGCATACCAAGGCACTTCCTCAAGATTGGCCACGAGCAGTTGCTCGTCTGGAAAGGTTTTTAGAATGTCCTCAACCTTATTTGAATTTTCATCTCCCTCAAGTCGTGATAGATGATCAATGACTTGATTTTCTGTGCCCTCACGGTCACGAATTTCAAGGTCGAACTCTTGGAGTAACAGAACCCAACAAATTAGGCACGATTTAGATTCCTTCTTCTCAATCAAGTATCTGAGAGCTGGATGGTCAGTGTATACAATTACCTTAGAGCCGATCAGGTATGATTTAAATTTATCAAAAGCAAACACCACATCCAGCATCTCCTTCTCCGTCACAGTGTAGTTCAGCTAGGCTCCACTCAGCGTTCTGCTTGTATAGTAGATTGGATGCATTAGTTTGTGTTTCTGCTATCCCAGCACTGCCCCCAATATGTAGTCACTGGCATCACACATGAGTTCAAATGGCTGCTCCCAGTCGAGGGCAACAATGATTGGTGCTGTGACCAGCCTTTTTTTCAGCTCCTCGAATGCTACCCTGCAATCATCAGAAAATAAGAAGGGGTGATCTTTTTCTAACAACTTACAAAGAGGGTTGTCAATTTTTGAGAAGTCTCTTATGAATCTCCGATAAAAACCGGCATGCCCGAGGAAGCTCCTGAATGCTTTGACTGAAGTTGGAGGTGGCAGCTTTGCATCATGTCAACTTTAGCGCGATCCACCTCAATTCCTTTACTTGACACCCGGTGCCCCAAGACTATGCCCTTTTTCACCATGAAATGACATTTCTCCCAATTAAGAACCAGGTTGGTCTCAATATATCGTTTCAGCACACGAGACAGATTATAAGGCACTCATCAAATGAGTTCCCCACCACTGAGAAATCATCCATGAATACCTCCATTATGTCCTCTACCATGTCAGTAAATATGGCCATCATGCACCTTTGGAATGTGGCGGGTGCATTGCATAGGCAAAATGACATCCTCCGAAAGGCATAAATGCCATAAGGGCAAGTGAAAGAGGTCTTTTCTGTGTCCTCAGGTGCGATGGAGATCTGATTGTAACTCGAGTACCCATCCAAAAAACAGAAGTGTGACCTCCTTGCCAATCTATCTAACATCTGATCAATGAAGGGATGTGGAAAGTGGTCTTTTCGGGTGGCTAGATTTAACTTTCTATAATCCATGCAAATTTTCCATCCCATGACGGTTGGTGTTGAGATCACTTCATTGTTATCATTTTTTATCACCGTCATGCCACCCTTCTTAGGCACATATTGCAGTGGGCTGACCCAGCTGCTGTCAGAGATTGGGAAAATAATTCCCGCATCTAACCACTTTATCACTTCTTTCTTTACCACTTTATTCATATTAGGGTTCAACCTTCTTTGATGTTTCCTGGAAGGTTTATGTCCCTCTTCCAGCAGAATTTTATGCATACAGTAGGCAGGGCTGATCCCTTTAATGTCTGTCATGGTCCACCCAATGGCAGTCTTACACTCCTTGAGTACTGTAAGAGTTGTTGTGCCTGCACATCTAACAAACTAGATGAGATAATAACTGGTAATGATGAGTCAGGTCCAAGAAACTCATACCTGAGATGGGCTGGCAATGTCTTCAATTCCAGCTTTGGTGGTTCTTCAATGGATGGCTTAGCTGGAGGCGTTTCTCTATTTTCTAAGTGTAAGGGATCAAATTCAAGAGTTCTATCACAGAACCCTCTGCCCTCCAAATCCAACACCCATTCTTCCAGTTCTTCCCCATTCACCTCATCTAAATTCATCAAACATGTAGAAAGAGGATCCTCAATAGTCTGCATCTTATCATCAGTTTCTACGATTACATCCACGACATCAATAAGAGAGCAATTGGCGAATTCACTTTGTCGCCTCATAGATTTTTGCACATTGAATGTTATCTCTTCATCGTTCAATCTCATCTTGAGCTCCTCAGTCTCACAATCGATGAGAGCTCTCCTAGTGGCCAAGAACGGCCTTCCCAAAATTATGGGAATTTCTTCATCCACCTTGCAGTCTAAGATCACAAAATCTGTCGGGAATACAAATTTCTCCACCTGAATCAACACATCATCCAGGATATCGGAGGATCTTTTTACAGTCCTGTCAGCTAGCTATAACAACATAGAGGTGGGCCTAGCTCTTCCAATCCCCAACCTCTTATAAATCGCTAGGGGCATAAGATTTATGCTGGCCCCTAGATCACAAAGTGCCTTAGCGAAAGCAAAATTACCAATAGTGCAAGGAATTGTAAAGCTCCCTGGGTCAGATAGCTTATCCACAATTGGTCTAGTCACCACTGCACTGCAGGTCTGAGTAAAACTCACCGTGGCCAAGTCTTGGAAATCAAATTTTCGGGATATTAAGTCCTTCATCATTTTTGCATACCCAGGCATCTCTTTCAAAGCATTTATCAATGGAATATTTACCTGAATTTGTTTCAGCATCTCCAAGAATTTCTTGTATTGCTCCTCCTTTTGGTACTTGGCCAGCCTCTGAGGGAATGGTGCGGGAGGTCTCTTCTTCCTAATGATTTGGGGTTGCTCTTTTTCAGCTGCCACCTCAACTATTTGTTCCTGGTCTATCTCAGCTTCTTTCTCAGCCCCAATCTGAATGTTCTGTTCTTCCTGGGCAGGCTGGACTATCACCTCTATCAGTTTCGTTGACTCATGTAGCTCAATAGGCACAGGTATAAGTGTCTCAACCTGTCTACTTTCTCAAACCCTCTCTTGCTCCACGTCTAGGTCTCTGCCATTTTGTAGATTCACTGCCATCAACTGCTTGGGGCCTTGATCTTTTGGATTTATTTGAGTGTATGCAGGTAATGTCCCATGAGGATGATTATTCAAAGACATCAAAATTTGGCCCATCTATACTTCAATATTCTTGATAGCCGAATCATGTGCATTTACTCTTTCACTAATTTTTGCATTAGACCCAATAACCTGCTGCATCATTGCTTCGAGTCTAGCAAACCCATCTTCCTGCCGTCCACTATGCTGCTACGAAGGGGGATGATACCCCTGCTACTGATTCTAATTATTTCATCCCTGTGGCCTTTGGTAAGGTGCCATATTATTAGGAGGTCTCATAGCTCCCATGTTTCCATTATTGAACTGTTGTTGGACTGGCCTGTATGGTTGCTGCTGCTGACCCCAATTTTGACCACCCTGTCTCTGGCCTCCATAGTTAGACACATAATTCATGTCTTCAGGGTAGTGATGATGATCATGTTCCGCATTCCACTAGTTACCAATTGGCTGACTAATGCAAGATGTGCACAAGCCCCCATTGGTAGTATCTACAATGTGTACCTGCTGATTATGCCCTGATTCTTCCACCTTTTTGGTGAGTATACTCATCTGTATCAATAAGGTGGCCATATTTTTAGCTATAGAGTTGGATAGATCTAAGGGCACTGAGTGAACCACTGGGGTGATAGGTGCATTCCTGCTGGTCCATCCAGAATTCTGCGCCATCTTGTCAAGCAGACTCTGGTCGTCTCTCCATGTTTTGCTCAAAAATGCTCCACCAGCTGAAGCATCAACTATGTTTTTCACGCTATTTGACAATTCCATGTAAAATTACTGCTCCAACATCAGATCGTAATACCATGGTACGGACATATAACCAGCATCCCCTTGAAGCATTCCCATGTTTCATGCAGTGTCTCCATTGGTCTCTGTTTAAAACTTAAAATTTCATCAATTGGTTGAGCAGTCTTGTTTGGTGAGTGGAACTTGTTGTGGAATTGGTTGACTAACTCCTCCCAAGTTGTTATGGAATTTATGGGAAGTGAGTTTAGCCAGGTCTGGGCAGCTTCTGTCACTGAGAATGGAAACAATAACAGCTTGATTGCTTTCAGAGTTACGTTGGGCTACCTTTGGGTTTTGCAGATTGACAGGAAATTCTTCAAGTGCTGTTGAGGATATTTGACCCCGAAAATAGTCCCTTGTTCTGCAACAAGTGCAACATGTTATTCGTGATTTGAAATGATTCAGCCTGTATCTGCGGGACTACAATCGATGTGGCCAGATTTTTAGTTGTGGGTTATGCCCAGTCATAGAGAGCAGCCTCTGGCACAAGAGGTGCCGGTGGGTTTTCTTCATAATCTCCCATGTTCGGTTCGATTTGTTCAATTGTTTGTTGCTGTTTGCTTTTCCGCTTGGCCCAGTTCAAGGTCTTAAAAACTTTCTCGGGATCAGATAAAGCTTTGAATACTTCACCAGTTCTCGTTAAGTTTCTATTCATGCACATGTACAACCAAATCAGCAAACATTAAAATTTCAACGTATAGATTGGGTATAGAGAAAACTGATTATACTAAATTTGATCACGCCCAACTATGCCTTAATAAAAGGACACGCGGACGTTGCAAATATAATCTGAGTATTTAGCCCAGAGTCGAACCCACAAGGAATTAACCTATCAATTACTTTTGTTAGACTTACTAAATTCTACGGAATCAACTTCCCAAACGTTGTGAATAACAATTGATGATGTTTCTACTAACTAAGAATAAATGTAAATTAGCAACTGAAAACTAGCTATGATTAAGTTGAGAAGGTTCTAAGGTTATGATTTCCCCTATTGATGGAATCCCTTTCGGTTATGTTTCACATAGAATTGCCTAATCATCTCTATCAATCATGAGCACTCTTATTACCATAAATCTCTCCCAAGTAATCACGATAATTTACTAAACGCACTCTCCACAGATACACTAGCTGGCTTTGTTTATTACAGCTCACTTTAGATTGCACCCAAGGCTTCGTTATCCCTAATCCCGCCTTTAAACCCGCAGTTATTGATCCCTCATATACTTTGGGAGTGGTGTTGTCCAACAATTGACCTAAATATGCACTCTCTCCCGAGTTATGCATACTAAATAGGCACAGCTAATTGAGGATCCTGTCAATTAACTACAACAAGCACATAGTTGAGAAAATAGAGATTAAATTGGTAAACTATATTAACATAACAAGAATTTCATCCTTCAATAGGTTCCATCAAAACTCTAGACTAGGAAATTAGCTACTCATTACAAAACAAGATAAAATTACTAAATTATTCATCATGGGTAATGGAGAATAATCAAAAGAAGATAGAAGAATTCTAATGTTCTGTTACTCTTGTCACTCGTGTTCTTGCCACCAAAGTAGTCTAAAAATAAGCTTCCCCACAATCTTGGGCGAGTTTCTAAAGCTTATAAGGGTTTGGAACTAGTTTTTCCAAATTTACACTTTGGTCCTCAAATCCCTGGTGACTGAACAGTGCACCGCGGTCGCGGCAAGACCGCAGTTCAATCGCGGTGAACGTTGAGTATTCTGCCGCAAGTACTTGATCTGCCACTGTTCTACCGCGGTTCCATCGCGGTCGCGGTGGAATTCTCTCAGTCTATTTTTTGCTTCTTTGTGCTTGGGTACTTATTGATTTGGGCATTTTCTTCACATTATTGCCTCCAAAACACTTCGTAGTACTTCCTCACTTAGAATATTCCTTGCGAAACAAAAGAACACCATTTAGAGCATTTTGTTGGCAATTTGCCTATAAAATAACAATAAAGTATGGCAATATTAAGGTGTAAATATCATCTATATAGCCTAATATCAATGTCACAGGACAATTTACTAAAAAATCCTAGAACTTCAGCTTTAATGAAAGCTGGTTCTTATGACAGTGATCAAATCTAATCATATTCTGCCACTTCCAAGCTAGATTTTTTGGAATTTGCAATGCATGAACTGCACTACTCTTAGCATTATCAACCGCATTTGTAGTTTCAGCTTCATTCCTTGCCCTATCTGCAACAACAACTAAAGGTGAAATATCTCCACCTCTCATCCTTGCTACAACTATCAAACTAGTAAGGTTCTTGTAAAAGTTTCTAAGTTTGACATTGATGTGCAGTGTCTTCTTAAATTTGGAGAAGATCCCTTTTAATAACCATGTGTGCAAAAGCTTACAAAGTCTAAATAGCAGATCAATCTCGTTATCATCCTTGGAGTGTACTATAAAAAAAGTCATACTAGACAGACTTTTATGAAGAAGATCCTCACTGTTTAGATCCAACCATGAGTGACAATCATCAGCTTCTCCAACAAAAAGTTGCCACAGCCCCCTTTACAAGGGAAAATCTATTTCACAATTTTCTCCAACAGTGCACACCAACAAAAAAATATCAAGAGATGTTACTTTTCTCTAGTGAAGTTGCTGAAAATGGTTGTAAATTTCCTTGATGATATGAGGTTTCTTTCCAAAACAAGCTTGAGCAAAAAGTACAAGTGCCACTCCATTATACCACACAATATTACTACTAACAGTTTCCTCTCTATTGTAGCTATCTATTTGGTCGCATCGAATAACACCTCTGTTTTGGAGCTGTTCACAGGCCCTTTTTGAGGTCATATATTCAAGCTTAATATGTCTCTTATCAAATTCATCAAGCTGCTTCACGACATAAGCTACTGCTTCTAAATTTTTCTCATCTCCACTTCTCTTTCATTTTTTCTTTACTCGAGAAGTTGAAGTATCAGTTAATAACTCACACATCAATCTATAAGCAATATGTTTCTCTTCTTTGCATATGCGAGTTTCTTTTCTCAACATCTCACTAAGTGCAAAAGCTGTCATGATGTTAGGTAGAAGGAACCAATGTTTTCCTACGAACTCAGCAGATGAATTTTCCTTGACAAACTTGGAAGTTTCTCCAGTTGCGCATATTATACCACTCACCATAAGAGAATACTGAGCCACATAGTTTTCGATCAGGCCCAATTATGGAACTCCTAGGATCAACAATCACATGCTCTAGCAACTGGCTATGATCCAGAACAAGGCTTGCATCTACAATTTCAACAACCTCTTCAACCAATTCGTCAATCTTCTTATCTATTCCCTTTAACTCTACTTCACCGGTCAGAGTTTTCTCAGACATGTACTTATTCGAGGTAGTGATAGGATCTCACATGATATGGTGATTCTTTTTAGCACCTACAACAGTAGTCACAGCTGCAGGAACATGAATAATGTGACTGCTAACATTATTGTTCAGTACAATATTGATTGCCTCATGCCTCTCATTGAACAATTGGATGCTACTCTCTTCATTGTACTTCTCGACTTCCTGAATAGGGAAATAGTTGTTACCATCCACATCATTCTTAGTTTCTGCTGGCCCTTCACATATATCTACCAACTCAGTCCCCATATCAGTTTCCACTATAACTGTCTCTTCTTCAGTAACTTTAACTTCATCCTTGTGCATAAGAATATTCTGTGAATCAACTAATGTCACAACAGGTTCCACTTCTTTATGCTGCCTTGCATCCATATTGTCAGCCTCAGTTCCAATAACTGAAAGATCTTTCTTGACCATTGAAACTCGATCTGCCATAGCAAGTTCATGATCCTCTGTAATTTCACCAAATTCAACACCAAATACTCCACCTATAGCAGTCTCTGCCGTTGTAGGAGCAGGAATTATGTGACTATTATAGTTGTTGTTCACCATGGCAACTAGTGTCTCAAGCTTCTCACTAGTCAAGGGACAATTTCTTTGCTCAATCTCCCTCTTCTTGATCTCCTCCACGACGAGATAGGTGTGATCATCCAAATTCCTCTTACTTTCCCATGAATCTTTAATTTCTCTCGGTTGAGAAGATTATCGTTGCACTTGTCTATCTTTCCTCGAGCTTAGGATGGTCATTTGCAAGGCAAGCTTCTACACCATTTATTTGATCTCGTTCATTTCAGGAGAAACAGATTCATCAAAAGGCTCCCTGTCACGACCCGAATTTGCCACCATCGGGAGTCGTGATGGCGCCTACTAACGGAGCTAGGCCAGCCAAACTTTAAACATTCTCTGATAAATCTCAACAATATAAATAAACGGAAATCAATTAAACAAGTGCGGAAGACTTTAAACTTAATAAAAATGAAACCAAAAATGCGGAAGTTCGAAACATATCTCTACCCAGAACCTGGTGTCACTAGCTCATGAACTTCTAAGATTTACTAAATACAACCGTCTGAAAGAAATCATAACAGTCTGTTTCGATACAAGAGTTAACAAACTGAATAAAGGTGGAAGAGACTCCGGGCCTGCGGTCGTCAGTAAGGCTACCTCAAGAGTCCCTGGACTGAAGGTCTGCTCCCGATCTAGTACTGATGCAGTCCGAAAGTTGCGTCCTGATCTATGCAAAAGAAATGCACAGAGTGTAGCATCAGCACAACTGACCCCATGTGCTGGTAAGTGCCTGGCCTAACCCCGACGAGGTAGTGACGAGGCTAGACAGGACCTACCACAAATAGCCTGTACAGATATATGTGCAATAACAGGAAAATACACTTATTTTAACAGTTTAAAGGGAGGGGGAAGCATGCTGTGGGGTACTACAGTCTAAATATAGAAATCAACGGTAAAGAAATGAAGCTGAACAATAACAACTGATAAGGAAAACACAGGAAGTCTCTACACACGAAAAGCAATAAACTCAGTCCATACTCCGTTGCGGCGCGCAACCCGATCCTCAACAGATATCTCCGTTGCAGCGTGCAACCCGATCCTCAACAATCAATACCATTGCGGCGTGCAACCCGATCCTCAATATTCAATACCGTTGCGGCGTGCAACCCGATCCTCAATATTTAATAACCAAGAACTCACCCAAACAACGACCGCAACTCAAATGTGAGGGGAGTAACAACAATTACAAGAAATCCCGGCAAGGGAATACAATTAACAATTCAATTATCCCGGCAAGGGAGAATACAATAAATACTTAAGTCCCGACAAGGGAGTAATCGCTACGCGTTCCACTTTTAAACACCTATTTCTCGAGTAACAATTTCTAGTCCGAGCCAATGCTCCAAATGACCAACCAATCACAAACCTTCCTCAACTATTCACTTTATATTATAATTATCAACCCAAGCAAGAAAGATGTATCATTAAATCTGAATCCAACACATATAAGACTCACGGTCATGCTAGATCCGGTGCATAGATAATCGTCACCATGCCTATACACCGTACTCCACATTTAGTAAGTAGCAATTAATACCCAAATTCTAATCCCTCAAGCCAAAGTTAGAACAAACACTTACCTTGGCCCGGAAATAGCAATCAAGGCTCTAAAACCGCCTTTCCTTTAGAATCCAACTCCGAAACAATGATATCTAGGCACAATTTAGTTCAGTAGTATCAATAAGAGCTCAAAAACATGATCCCATAGTCTAGAAATGAAATTTCCATCATTCTTCCAAAATAGCAAAATCCGACACCGGGCCCACGTGGTCCAAACACGAGGCTCGGACCAAAACCCAATCACCCATAACCCCACGAGTTCAAATATGCAATTTATTTCAAGATTCGACCCCAAATTGAGGTTGAATCACCCAAAATTCCCAAAACCCTAGTTCTACCCAAAACCCCCATTTTCTACCTTGAATCCATGATTTTAGGCTTAGGAATTTACTAATTAATGAAGAAAAGTGAAGGAATTAGGTGGGGAATTACTTACCCAAAAAGTCTTGAAAGGGGGAAGCTTCAATGGGGTCCTAAAGCTTGATGGAGAAGAGGGCTCGTGAGTAGAAGTGATGAATTCCTGAAATGAAATGTTCTGCCTTAAAAAAATCACTGGAGCAATTAACTCTATGCGTTCGCGACACATAGGTCGCGAAGAAAACTGGGTGGGTAGGCATCGCGTTAGCGAAGGGACACTGCGAACACGTAGAAGGAAAAATCTAGGCCCAAGACCTTTGGTCTATGCATCCGCGTTTGGCCTCACGCGAACGCGAAGAGGAGCAGACCCAGAACTATGCAGACGCAATTGAGGGATGCGAACGCGGAAGGAGAAAAGACAGGGCTATGCGAACACGAGCCAGGGGCCGCGTTCGCGAAGTGTAAAATCTGGTCTGCAACAAGCTGGAAAATCTGATGTATTTTCTAAGT
>MU759447.1:54028-67663 GCA_026770625.1 Nicotiana glauca | reverse complement strand
ATAACCATTCCTAACCCCGAACGAAAAGTTGACAAAAATGCCCTCGGGCCCACGTGCCCGGAATCCGAAATTTTTTGAAGATAAACTTTTCCCATGACCTTATGAACTCAAATATATAATTTTCTCTTAATTCCATACTCCAAATTGTGGCTAAAGTCCAAGAATTAAATTTCTAGGGTTACTACCAAAAATCCCGATTTTTCCCACAATTTTCATGTCTAATTCCATGGTATAATCTTGTATTTAACTTGGAAATAAGTAGGAGTAGCTTACCTTGACATTGATGATGAAATCCCTCCTTGAAGCTCTCCAAAAATCGCCCAATGAAGTGAATAAAATGAGAGAAATGAACCAAATTCGCAACTTCAATCAAGCTTCTGCCTCCAGACATTTTCGCTTCTGCGGGATTATTATCACTTCTGCGGACGTCGCTTCTGCGGACGTCGCTTCTGCGACTTTTCTTGGGCCAGGCCCCTTCTGCTTCTGCGAGCTTTTGACCGCTTCTGCGGTCCAAGAACCGCAGATGCGGTTATGACAGAAGTAGCAAATTCTCAGGCCTTCCCAAAAATCCATTTTCGATCCGTTAACCTCCCGGAATCCACCCAAGGCCCCCGGGACCCCAACCAATCATACCAACCAGTCCCAAAACACATTACGGATTTGCTCGAGGACTCAAATCACATCAAATAACGCCAAAATCATGAATTACACCTCAATTCAAGCTTTTTGAACTTTGAACTTTCCGACTTCTACTTCCGATGCTTAAACCTATCAAACCACGTTCGATTGGCCTCAAATTTTGCACACAAGTCATATTTGACATTATGGACCTACTCCAACTTTCGAAATTTGATTCTGACCCCGATATCAAAAAGTCAACCTCTGGTCAAACTCCTCAAAAACCTTCGAATTCTAACTTTAGCCAAATTGCTCCAAAGGGGACCTACGGACCTCCGAATTCACTTTCGATCGCGCTCCCAACTCCATAATCACCATACGGAGCTATTTCCAGGCTCGTAATCCCAAACGGACATCGATAACATTGAAATTCAATCCAAGCCAAACTCAAGAAATTCCTTTTTAAAATGCTAACTTCCACAATGGGCGTCAAAACGCTCTCGGGTTGTCCAAAACCCAATCCGGGCATATTCCCGAGTCCGAAATCATCATACAAAACTGCTGGAACTTTCAGATCCCAATTCCGAGGTCGTTTACTCAAAATTCCAATCCTAGTTCATTCTTTCAACTTTAAGCTTCTCAAATGAGAATTTTCATTTAAATTTAACTCCGATCTTCCTGAATTTAAATTCCGACCATGCGAACAAGTTATAATACCCGAAATGAAGCTGTTCATGGCCTCCGACTGCTAAACAGAGCGCTAGTAACCAAAACAATCAGTCGGATCGTTACAAAATTGGTCGTCGGTGTTTGTGGCAAGCCTACGAAGAGGGAAGACTGGCCAATGCAACATCACCTACTCAGCTCTATTTTAAGAATTTTTTTTGAAGGAGTTTACCTCTCGGGTTTTCTACAATATGTGGTATATGTGATCTGAACGGTTGTGCCAGGCCACCATGACAGTGTCCGAATATGTCATCAGGTTGAATAAGTTAGCTGGGCCCTCAAAGGAATTGCTATGAATATGGTAGTACTAGGCACATCGTAGAAAAAAATTATCCTAGACTTGGAGAAACATGATTTATGAAAGCACTCAGTCTACGTGTCCCATTGCAGTCAATACTTAGCTTACATGGCCAGCCAGAGGTAGGGGTCAGGATGTTAGAGGTGGAGGTGAGACTCTTAGAGATGGAGACCCAGCCGTTGATATATTTTCTATGGTGTGGCTGAGTCGCAACACTAGATAGTATCGTTACTAGTACGGTTTCGAATAGCTATGAAGTGACAATTTTCTTAATTTGATTCGGTTCTGAGTATCGTGGCAAGTCCTTCTATTGTGCTCCACTTATGAGCGATCTTCATAATTATGAGATCCGATTATGTGAATGCTCCTATTGAGAGATTCAACGGAGGTGGCTAGGTCTATCCTTATATGTTGTGATATTGGTAAACGAAAGACATTTGAAAGAAGGAGAAATGAAATATTTGGGTTGGCACGCCGTGCATAATACCGGTGACTCAACACTAAGGACGATATCCTCGCATATTTATGTAATGAGAAGTATTTAAACCGTAATTATTGAGTTTTAGACTACGAGATGTGGTTATGGTCATACCTATGAAGCATTTTATGTTAAGATATCATTGCGATAATGCCTTGATTGTAATGCGGAAGTTAGTGTTATTGATATATACTTTATAGTATTTTGTCGGGTTGTGGAAATATTGTTAGGAGTTGTTTTGGTGTTACTCTGACAGGTAGATAGGCCCAGTTACAGGGGATACTCTGCCAAAATTTCTGAAGAATTTGGGAGTTAGAAAAAAAAATTGGGATATTGAGAGTTACAAGGGCAAATTTGTGTACCTAATATGGATGGGCTTCGAGAGTTGATTCTAGAGGAGGCCCACAGTTCCCGGTATTCTATTCATCCAGGCACCACGAAGAGGTATCAGGATTTGCGGCAGCATTACTAGTAGCGTAGAGTAAAGAAGGATATTGTGGCATACGTGGCGCGGTGTTTGAACTGTCAACAGGTTAAAAAAATAAGCATCAGAGACCTGGTGGTTTATTTCAGAGGATTGAATTTCCCGAGTAGAAGTGGGAGAAGATTGTTATAGACTTCGTTAATGCACTCTCGTTGACTCGAAAGAAGTTTGATACTGTTTGGGTCATTGTTGATAGGCTGACCAAGTCAGCGCATTCCATTCCTGAGGCAGTCTCCTATTCATCCGAGAGGTTAGCTGAGATTTATATCCGGGAGATTGTTCGCCTTCACGGGGTGTCGGTATCTAGCATTTCGGATCGAGGTACGTCGTTTAACTCGTATTTCTGGAAAGTAGTTCAGCGAGAGTTGGGCACCCGGGTGCAGTTGAGCACAACATTTCATCCTCAGACGGACGGGCAGACATAACGGACTATTCAGATATTGGAGGATATGCTTTGAGCTTGTGTTATTGACTTTGGAGGTTCGTGGGGTCACTTTTTGCCTCTAGCAGAGTATGCCTACAACAATAACTACCATTCAAGTATCCAGATGGCTCCATATGAGGCTTTACATGGTAGGCGGTGTCGATCTACGGTTGGACGATTTGAGCCGGGAGAGGCTCGGTTATTGGGTACAGATTTTGTTCAAGAGGCCTTGGATAAAGTCAAGATCATTTAGGAACGGCTTCGTTCAACTCAGTCCAGGAAAAAGAGCTATGCAGATCGTAAGGTTTGAGATGTAGCTTTCATGGTTGGTGAGCGTGTGTTGCTCCGAGTTCCGCCTATGAAGGGCGTGATGAGATTTGGGAAGAAGGGCAAGCTTAGCCCTAGGTTCATTGGCCCATTTGAGATTCTTGATCGAGTGGGAGATGTGGCTTATAGACTTGCATTGCCCCCTAGCTTATCAGTCGTGCATCCAGTTTTTCATGTATCCATGCTTCAAAGGTATCACAGTGATCCAGCACACTTGTTAGATTTCAGCACTGTCCAGTTGGACAAGGACTTGTTTTACGAGGAGGAGCCGGTGGGACCGGCTATTTTAGACCGGCAGGTTCGTCAGTTGAGATCTAAACCAGATCAAGACCCACAAAAACCATTGCAAGTAGGAAACCTCCGGAATACCACCCGAACCGACTAACAACCAAGTGAACAAGAATTCGTTGGTATAAGCGCCCCAATAAGATATCAAAATTTAGAGCAAAAGATTGTAGTACTTTTCCTCACATCGGATTCTGAACTGAAAAACTGAAGCTTTCAAGGAAGGAGAAGCTTTCCTTCAGTGAGTAGGTCAGCCTCCTGAGGCTTCGACCTGGGAGTCCGAGTCTAATACGCAGAGCCGTCACCCCATCAATTCCTCGACTCAGGTACTTATTTCTTCTGTCCGTTCGAGGACGAATGGTTATTTTAGAGGTGGAGAATGTGATGATCCAAAGGGTCATCACTTGTTTTCTTATCCATTCTGAGCTTCTGAGGCCTTGAAAATCTCATTTATAGTTGCCTCGATTTACGTGCATAGTCCGTACGCGTAGCTGGAAGTTCAAATATGAAATTATTTGAAAATATGCTAAATTTTGATATTAAAATGAATAAATTTGACTCCGATTAACATTTTGGATAAACGGACCCGCACCCGTGATTTGACCGTCTCGGAAGGTCCGTAGAAAAATATGGGACTTGGGTGTATGCCCGAAATCGAATTCCGAGGTCTCATACTCGAGAAAAGAATTTTTGAGTAAAATTGTTTTCTGAAAATATTTAAGGAAAATAATAATGAAGTTTGATTAAAAAGTGATGGTATCGGGTCCGTATTTGGGTTCTGGCATCCGGTACAAATCTTATATGTGGTTTAAGCGCTTCCTGTAATGTTTGGTTGAAAACGGACGTTGTTTGACGTGTTTCGGGCACAAAATGAAAAATTTGATATTTTATGAAATTTGAAAGAATTCTTGGATTCTAAAGCTTAATTCGTGGTATATGACGTTATTTTGGAGATTTGATCGCACGGTTAAGTTCGTAGGATGTTGTTTAGTTAGTGTATGTGTTTGGTTAGGAACCCCGAGGGCTCGGGAGTGTTTCGGAGGTGTCTCGGAGTGATTTCGGACTTAGGAAAATTGCAGAAAAAAATTGCAGAAACAGTACCCCGTGAACAGTACCGCATACAGTACCATGTACAGTACCCTATGAATAGTGTCGTGTACATTACCCCCGTGAACAGTAAAAACGAGTAAACAATAACCCCGAATTCTGGACAGAATGTTTATTTCTGAAAATGTGAACAGTAAACCCGAATCCATTTTTGTCAAATTGGAGCTCGGGAAAAGGCGATTTTCGGGATATTTTTAGAGAAAACAACGGGGTAAATGTTCTTAACTTAATTTTGGTTAGATTACCCGAATCTATTACTAGTTTTGGCATTTAATTGGTGATTTTAGTTGAGAAAATCTTGAAAACGCTCTTGATTTAATTTGAAGATTTGAGGGTCGAGTTGATGTTGGATTTTGGTAAAATTAGTGTGGTTGGACTCGTGGTTGGATGAGGTTTCATATTCTGTAATTTTTGTCGGGTTTCGAGACGTGGGCCCCACGGGCGAATTTTAGTGCAATTTCGAATTTTAAATGGAAAATGTAGAATTTCATATGGAATTAATTCCTATAATTTTTATTAACTAAATCGAATTGTTTATAACTAGATTTGAAGCTTGGACGAATTCGCGATGCGAAGGCTTGTAAAAATTTTGAATTGGTAGCAAAGCGAGGTAAGTGTTTGATCTACCCTAACTTGAGGGAATAGGAGTTGAGTCATATTTGTTACTTGCTAATTGTCGAGTACGATGTATAGGAGTAGTGATGAGTATCTATACATTGTTGTCTAGTATAACCGTGAGTCTTTACATTACGAATATTTGGATTTTATTATATCTTCCATATTTGAATGATGATTTCTATTAAAATTGTGAAGTATATGAGATGATTGAACCCTTTGAGCATTAGCTCAAGTGGTAAAATGAATTGCAAGTAAGAAATGAAAGAAAGAGAAAGAAGTATTAAATAATTCCCTTGCTGAGATATTTTGTTAAATGGTTGGTATCTCCCTTGCCAAGAATTTTATTGCTTAATTGTTGTACCCTTGTTGGGGTTTAATTGTTTAATTGTGTTCCCTTGCCGGGATTTCTATTACCGTTTTGTTTATTCCCTTGCCCTTGTTTGAAATTGTTGTTTGGGTGAGGAAAAGTGTAAAAGCACGAAGGGTGATGTCGTGCACTTATTGTCGTTTGTTATGATTTCTTATTGTTATTAGTTCAGATGCATTAATTGTCTTATTCTACTATTACTGTGATTCTTTACGTGACACTTCCCTTTACTGTGCTACTTGTTATTATTGAACTTATGCCATAATTGGTACATGTTTATGTGAATTAATTGCTAGTTGTCATTATTTGTTTTCCACGGTTAATCATAATTTTTGTGTACTTGTTGTCTTTTGAATTCGTATTAATTGTTGTGTTTGTTAGAGTAAATTATATTTGGAAGAATTGTTGACTTAATGAAATGGGAGCGGGCGGTACGCCTACCGCAAGATATTAATGAAATGGGAGCGGGTGATACGCCTACCACAAGATATTGATAAAATAGGAGCGGGTGGTACGCCTACCACAAGATATTGATGAAATGGGAGCGGGTGGTACGCCTACCACAAGATATTGATGAAATGGGAGCGAGTGGTACGCCTACCACAAATGATATATTGAAATGGGAGCGAGTGGTATGCCTACCGCAAATGATATTGAAATGGGAGCGAGTGGTACGCCTACCACAAATGATGTATTGAAATGGGAGCGAGTGGTACGCCTACCACAAATGATATAATGAGATGGGAGCGGGTGGTACGCCTACCACGAGATATTATGAAATGGGAGCGAGTGGTACTCCTACCACAAATGATATAATGAGATGGGAGCGGGTGGTACGCCTACCACGAGATATTATGAAATGGGAGCGAGTGGTACGCCTACCACAAATGATATATTGAAATGGGAATGAGTGGTACGCCTACCACAAATGATATAATGAAATGGGAACAGGTGGTACGCCTACCATGAGATATTATGAAATAGGAGCGGGTGGTACGCCTACTACGAGATATGAGAAAAGGGATCTGGTTGCACGCCTGCAACAAGACGAGCTAAATATGAAAGTTGTCTTTATTTCTTATTTCCGTGTTAGAAGTTAAACTGTAAATTGTCTCTCCATTATTCCTCATATCCTGTTTATATCTGATACTCCTAAAGCATGTTCCCTTCCCACATTGACTGATTGTTTCTTGTACTTCTTTGTTGTGTGTATATGTATGTATATATTTGAACTGCACCGGATTAATTGGGTGTCTGGTCCTAGCCTCGTCACTACTTCGCCAGGGTAGGCTAGGCACTTACCAGCACATGGGGTCGGTTGTGCTGATACTACACTCTGTGCTCTTTTGCACAGATACAGGTTTCGGACAGTAGCAGTAGCAGTAGCGCGAGTGTTACTATTTCGATCAGCAAGACACCGAGGTAGCCTTGCAGGCGTCCGCACGCCCAGCCTCTCCTTTATCTTTATTTTCAGTCTGTTATCTCATGCATTCGAGACAAACAGTTTTATATTTTTTTCAAACGGTTGTGTTTAGTATTCTTAGTAGTTCGTGAGTAATGTGACACCAATTCTTGGGTAGAGGTTTATGTTGAATTTTTGCGTATCATTAATTTATTTAATTCAAGTCTTCCACTCATTTAATTTATTCCGCTATATTTATATTATTACTGTTAAACTATTAAAAGAGGAATTTTGATAATAAAAGAGATAGATAAAAGTTGGCTCGCCTAGCTCCTATTAGTAGGTGCCATCACGACTCCTGAGGGTGGGAAATCTGGGTCGTGACAAGTTAGTATCAGAGCTCTAGGTTACATAGTCTCACAACTCACGGACAAGCTTAGTAGAGTCTGAGGGATTGGTACGGAGACGTCTGTATTTATCCCCCAGAGGCTACATAGTTAGGAAAAAGTTTCACATTTGTTCTTTCTTGTCGTGCGGTTCTGTTTCTCAAAGCTAATTGAATTTCTACTCTCGTCTTTCAACGAATGGCAAAGTCACGTACCGCTTCTTCAGTCGAACAACGGCACGGACCAGTGATAGATCAACTATATCTTCAGAAGTTTTGCGAAGGTCATATAGGTTTCACCAAACTCTTCGCTACCACTTTCAGCGGTGCATCTTTTGAGGACCCACAGGATTTTCTTGACCGTTGCTATGAGGTATAGCAGAACGTGAGAATAGTTGAAAGCGAGGGGGTTGATTTTGCTGTGCTTCGGATGACAAGTAGAGGTGGTTGAAAGATAATGTATTTACCAGACCAGTTGTGGTTCCAACGGAAGATGCAGACGTATCAAGAGATCACCTAATGAATCATGTAGGGGTTCAACGGACCTTGACGTCTGGCTGATTTATTTGAGTTGTGAAGAACAAATATTGTGGATTATCAGATGTTGTGACCTTTGACTTAGCGCAAAAGGTGGAATTCCACTATCAGTGAATGGATTGTATGGTCATGTGTTATGTCAGTTTTGGCTTGGAATGTATATATATGGTACGGAAAGGTTTCCCCAATAATTTATACATATTTAAGGCTTGGTACTTTGCAGGGGGTAAGGTTGGAGCTTGTGGTACGTCTACCTCCTTAATAATCCAACACTTCAATATCAAGGGAATTATGGAAACAACCTTAAATTTACAAAAATCTACTTAGTGTGGCACTCACGGTTGCAGATTTGGGGTGCTTTGGAGGAAATACAGTGGTAGACGACCTTCTCGACTATGTGGTTTGTGCCAAGATTTATCCGTATGGAGTTTTACCTTTGTGATCATTATGCGTAAATAAGGGGTAAGAATCGCCCCCAAAGAATAATGAAGAGTATATGAATAAATGGGGTAGCTCAGCAGTGTTAAGCCAGCACAACAAGAGAGAAAATTGGTCGCCGGTGTTTGTGGCAAGCCTACAAAGAGGGAAGACTGGCCAATGCAACATCACCTACTCAGCTCTATTTTAAGAATTTTTTTTGAAGGAGTTTACCTCTCGGGTTCTCTGTAATATGTGGTATATGTGATCTGAACGGTTGTGCCAGGTCACCATGATAGTGTCCGAATATGTCATCAGGTTGAATAAGTTAGCTGAGCCCTCAAAGGAATTGTTATGAATGTGGTAGTACTAGGCACATCATAGAAAAAAAAATGTCCTAGACTTGGAGAAATATGATTTATGAAAGCACTCAGTCTACGTGTCCCATTGCAGTCAATACTCAGCTTACATGGCCAGCCAGAGGTAGGGGTCAGGATGTTAGAGGTGGAGACCCAGCCGTTGATATATTTTCTATGGTGTGGTTGAGGTCACAACACTAGATGGTGTCGTTACTAGTACGGTTTCGAATAGCTATGAAGTGGCAATGTTCTTAATTTGATTCGGTTCTGAGTATCGTGGCAAGTCCTTATATTGTGCTCCACTTATGAGCGAGCTTCATAATTATGAGATCCGATTATGTGAATGCTCCTGTTGAGAGATTCGACGGAGATGGCTAGGTCTATCCTTATATGTTGTGATATTGGTAAACGAAAGACATTTGAAAGAAGGAGAAATGAAATATTTCGGTTGGCACGTCGTGCATAATACCAGTGACTCAGCACTAAGGACGAGTTCCTCGCATATTTATGTAATGAGAAGTATTTAAACCGTAATTATTGAGTCTTAGACTACGAGATGTGGTTATGGTCATACCTATGAAGCATTTTATGTCAAGATATCATTGCGATAATGCCTTGCTTGTAATTCGGAAGTTAGTATTATTGATATATACTTTATGGTGTTTTGTCGGGTTATTTTGGTATTACTCTGACAGGTGGATATGCCCAGTTATAGGGGAGACTCTGCTAAAATTTCTGAAGAACTTGGGAGTTAGAAAAAAAAGAAGGGATATTGAGAGTTGCAAGGGCAAATTTGTGTACCTAATGTGGATGGGCTTCGAGAGTTGTTTCTAGAGGAGGCCCACAATTCCCGGTATTCTATTCATCCAGGCACCGCAAAGAGGTATCAGGATTTGCGGCAGAATTACTAGTGGCGTAGAGTAAAGAAGGATATTTTGGCATACGTGGTGTGGTGTTTGAACTGTCAACAGGTTAAAAAAAGAGCATCAGAGGCCTGGTGGTTTATTTCAGAGGATTGAATTTCCCGAGTAGAAGTGGGAGAAGATTGCTATAGACTTCGTTAATGCACTCGCGTTGACTCGAAAGAAGTTTGATACTATTTGGGTCATTGTTGATAGGCTGACCAAGTCAGCGCATTCCATTCCTGAGGCAATCTCATATTCATCCGAGAGGTTAGCTGAGATTTATATCCGGGAGATTGTTCGCCTTCACAGGGTGTCGGTACCTAGAATTTCGGATCGAGGTACGCAGTTTACCTCGTGTTTCTGGAAAGCAGTTCAGCGAGAGTTAGGTACCCGGGTGCAGTTGCGCACAACATTTCATCCTCAGATGGACGGGCAGACAGAACGGACTATTCAGATATTGGAGGATATGCTCTGAGCTTGTGTTATTGACTTTGGAGGTTCGTGGGGTCAGTTTTTGCCTCTAGCAGAGTGTGCCTACAACAACAACTACCATTCAAGTATCCAGACGGCTCCTTATGAGGCTTTAAATGGTAGGCGGTGTCGATCTACGGTTGGGCGGTTTGAGCTGGGAGAAGCTCGATTGTTGGGTACAGATTTGGTTCAGGAGGCCTTGGATAAGGTCAAGATCATTTAGGAACGGCTTCTTTCAGCTTAGTCCAGGCAAAAGAGCTATGCAGATCATAAGGTTCGAGATGTAGCTTTCATGGTTGGTGAGCGTATGTTGCTCCGAGTGTCGCCTATGAAGGGCGTGACGAGATTTGGGAAGAAGGGCAAGCTTAGCCCTAGGTTCATTGGCCCATTTGAGATTCTTTATCGAGTGGGAGAGGTGGTTTATAGACTTGCATTGCCGCCTAACTTATCAGTCGTGCATCCAGTTTTTCATGTATCCATACTTCAGAGGTATCATGGCGATCCAGCACACGTGTTAGATTTCAGCACTGTCCAGTTGGATAAGGACTTGTTTTATGAGGAGGAGCCGGTGGCTATTTTAGACCGGCAGGTTCGTCAATTGAGATCTAAAAGCTTTCCTTCAGTGAGTAGTCAGCCTCCTAAGGCTTCGACTTGGGAGTCCGAATCTAATATGCAGAGCCGTTGTCCCCATCTATTCCTCGACTCATGCACTTCCTTCTTCTGTCCGTTCGAGGACGAACGGTTATTTTAGAGGTGGAGAATGTGACGATCCAAAGGGTCATCACTTGTTTTCTTATCCATTCTGAGCTTCCGAGGCCTTAAAAACTCATTTAAAGTCGCCTCGATTTGCGTGTGCAATCCGTACGCGTAGCTGGAAGTTCAAATATGAAATTCTATGAAAATTTGCTAAGTTTTGATATTAAAATGAATAAATTTGACTCCGATTAATATTTTGGGTAAACGGACCCGGACCCGTGATTTGACGGTCTCGAAAGGTCCGTAGAAAAATATGGGACTTATGCGTATGCCCAGAATCGAATTCCGAGGTCTCAGACCCGAGAAAATTTTTTTTGAGTAAAATTGTTTTCTGAAAATGTTTAAGGAAAATAAAATGAAGTTTGATTGAAAAGTGATGGTATCGGGCCAGTATTTTGGTTCCGGCACCCGGTAAAAGTCTTATATGTGGTTTAAGCGCTTCATTTAAAGTTTGGTTGAAAACGGACGTCGTTTGACGTATTTCGGACTCAAAATGGAAAATTTGATGTTTTATAAAATTTGAAAGAATTCTTGGATTCTAAAGCTTAATTCGTGGTATATGACGTTATTTTGGAGCTTTGATCGCACGGTTAAGTTCGTACGATGTTGTTGAATTAGTGTATATATTTGGTTAGGAACCCCGAGAGCTCTGGAGTGTTTCGGAGGTGTCTCGGGGTGATTTCGGACTTAGGAAAGTTGCAGAAAAAAATTGCAGAAATAGTACCCGTGAACAGTACCGCGTACAGTACCCGTGAACGGTACCATGTACAGTACCCTATGAACAGTGCTGCGTACAGACCTCCCCCCCCCCCCTGAACAGTAAAATCTAGTAAACAGTAACCCTGAATTTTGGACAGAATGTTTATTTCTGAAAATGTGAANAAACCTTCAGCAATACATTATCGTCACATCTCAATCATATGAACTCATCTCGCGGTCACATCATACTCACCACGTATCCATCCAGCCACCATTTCCCCTAATAGGGACCCTACCAGCCATATAGGTCCACAAGCACGTGCTCACACAATCAACACCTCAATGCTGAATCTACAATCAAAACCCGCCCTCAAGTCCTCCAGAATGGCCCAAAATCAACACACAGAAATCACATCTCGCACCTCATCTAGTTTATCATAATCAGTCGATCCACAACCGATACCGTGCACTCATGTGCGCATACGAATGCGTGGAAGGAATTCAAAGAGTTACACTTCAAACTGAATTAATACCGCACGATAAGAATTCAAGAAGGTGATTTTTTTCCTAAAGGTTCTGCAGCCTCTCGAAGATAAGTACAGACGTCTCCGTATCGATCCGCAAGACTCTACTTAACCCGCTCATGACTCGTGAGACCTATGTAACCTAGGCTATGATACCAACTTGTCACGACCCAAAATTTAACCTTGGTCGTGATGGCACCTATCGTGTTACAAGGCAAGCCTATGTCCAAAATNAGTTGATGTCGGATTTTGGTAAAATTAGTATGGTTGGACTCGTGGTTGGATGAGGTTTCATATTCCGTAATTTTTGGCGGGTTCCGAGACGTGGGCCCCACAGGCGAATTTTAGTGCAATTTTGGATTTTAAATGGAAAATGTAGAATTTCATATGGAATTAATTCCTATAATTTTTATTGACTAAATCGAATTGTTTATAACTAGATTTGAAGCTTCGGATGAATTCGCGACGCGAAGGCTTGTAGAAATTTTGAATTGATAGCTAAGCGAGGTAAGTGTTTGATCTACCCTAACTTGAGGGAATAGGAGTTGAGTCATATTTGTTACTTGCTAATTGTCGAGTACGATGTATATGCATGTGTCACGACCCAAAATTTAACCTTGGTCGTGACGGCGCCTATCGTGTTACAAGGCAAGCCTATTTCCAAAATATTACTACTAATTTGATTATAAGAATTTAATAAAATATTTCCAATAATTTAATTCCTGGTAAACTAAACCAACTCTAAATATAAATAATATAAAATATGGAAACGAGTCCCAAACATCGGGGTGTCACTAAGTCATGAGCGTCTAAAACTTTGAACTAAGAAATATAATTGTCTAAAATAAGAAATGACAAGATGAGTGACAAGGTCACGAGGACGCTAGCAGCTACCTTGCAGTATTCAAAGATAGTCGGCATGAACTTAACGATCACCGCGCTCTAACTCACCTGGATCTNATTTCTTAAAACAACCAAATACCATAAATAATTTAACAGGTAAGTGCACCAACAACAAAAGTAAATGCAACCTCATAGTAATGTCACTCCATCACTCGTCACTCGTACTCAACACTCAACACTCAATACACTCAACACTCAATACACTCAACACTCTGCGCTCACTAGGGGTGTGTACAGACTCCGGAGGGGTTCCCAAAGCCCAAGCGCTAAGCGCGGACAACTCACGTGCCATCATATCAATACCTGGATCCGCACGGTCAACTCACGTGCTACGCGGACAACTCACGTGCTATGGCATAAATACCTGGACCCGCACGGTCAACTCACATGCTACGCGGATAACTCACGCGCTATGGTATTAATATCCTCACAACCAAGCCATCATATCAATACCTGGATCCGCACGGTCAACTCACGTGCTACGCGGACAACTCACGTGCTATGGCATAAATACCTGGACCCGCACGGTCAACTCACATGCTACG
>MU759447.1:28477-45901 GCA_026770625.1 Nicotiana glauca | reverse complement strand
ACGCCTACCACAAATGATATATTGAAATGGGAGCGAGTGGTACGCCTACCACAAATGATATAATGAAATGGGAGCGGGTGGTACGCCTACCACAAGATATTATGAAATGGGAGCGAGTGGTACGTCTACCACAAATGATATATTGAAATGGGAGCGAGTGGTACGCCTACCACAAATGATATAATGAAATAGGAGCGGGTGGTATGCCTACCACGAGATATTATGAAATAGGAGCGGGTGGTACGTCTACCACGAGATATGAGAAAAGGGATCGGGTTGCACGCCTGCAACAAGACGAGTTAAATATGAAAGTTGTCTTTATTTCTTATTTCCGTGTCAGAAGTTAAACTGTAAATTGTCTCTCCATTATTCCTTATATCATGTTTATATCCGATACTCCTGAAGCATGTTCCCTTTTCACATTGACTGATTGTTTCTTGTACTTCTTTGTTGTGTGCATATATATGTATATATTTGAACTGCACATGATTAATTGGGTGTCTGGTCCTAGCCTCGTCACTACTTCGCCGGGGTAAGCTAGACACTTACCAGCACATGGGGTCGGTTGTGCTGATACTACACTCTGTGTTCTTTGGCACAGATATAGATTTCGGACAGCAGCAGTAGCAGTAACGCGAGTGTTACTATTTCGACCAGCGAGACACTGAGGTAACCTAGTAGGCGTCCGCAGGCCCGATGTCTCCTCTATCTTTATTTTCAGTCTGTTATCTCATGCATTCGAGACAAATAATTTTATATTTTTTTCAAACGGTTGTGTTTAGTATTCTTAGTAGTTCGTGAGTAATGTGATACCAGTTATTGGGTAGAGATTTATGTTGAATTTTTGCGTATCATAAGTTTATTCAATTCAAGTCTTCCACTCATTTAATTTATTTCGCTGTATTTATATTATTACTGTTAAATTGTTAAAAGAGGAATTTTGATAATAAAAGAGATAAATAAAAGTTAGCTTGCCTAGCTCCTATTAGTAGGTGTCATCACGATTCCTGAGGATGAGAAATTCGGATCGTGATAATAATACAATACAATATAATACGATACAATACATTATAAAATGATACGTAACAACCGTGCAATCAAGCTGTAAACAAGAAAAAAGAGAAAAGCCACTGGCCCAAGCGCCAAAAAATAAAAATAAAATAAACAGAAACTATTGAAGGCACTGCTGGGGCGAGTTTCCCTCCAAACAAACGCAAGAAACCCGAGAAACGCGAATCCGGGTCGACCCGATTGAATTAGGGAAGACAGGAGCAGTTTGAAAAAGGAGGGAAGCAAAGAGTGCACAAACGGCCATGGCGAATCTCTCGAGTTTAGTCCACGAACTTCGAGAAGCAGCTTCATCATCTACACCTCCAAACATCCGAAACGACGACGCTTTAGAGGTCCGATTTCGCGCCGTACTTCCCAATCTTCTCAATGCCTATGTCGTTCCTTCTTCTTCAGGTCTCAATTTATTTCTGGAATCTTCTTTTGTAACGCTGTATATCTATGAACATTAAGTTAGTTGATTCCTTTTTTTTTGTGGTTTTTATTTTAGCGATAGAGAGAGAGGTTTTTGCTGTGCTAAAGCTTATAACACACACAGCGAAGAACTTTCCTGGAGTTTATTACCATGGCAAGGCTAGTGCCGTGCTTCCGGTGATAGCGCGCATTTTGCCATTTTTAGCTGAACCTACTTTTCGGTAAGTTACTTTGAAACATTATATATTTTTCATAGTCGAGCAATTGCTTCGGTGAACCTGTGTTAGGATTTTAGATGTTAAGTTTGAGTCGTGGCTATAACCCTCTGTTTGAAATCAGCTGCGCCAGCCTTGGTTGGCTGTTACCTGTCAATTGCGCTAGTGGTGGGTATGAATTAGTGACGGTGCGCAAGCTGGTCTAGACATCACTAATAATTAAAAGCTTACTTGAGTTTGTTAGTCTTCCTTGTGATAAACTCTTATTATCTGTTGGTAAGGAACACGTAGCTTCTTTGCTCATTGGAATTTGAACCCTAAATAAGAGCACATTTGTGTTTTCTTGCATATTTCAAGATTCTGAAGAGATAAGGAGTTAGAAGTGAAGTTTTATTTAGAGTCACCTCAGATTCTTTCCATGTAGTTAAGAGTACAACTAACCATCATTCTGATTTTTCCAACTCTAGACACGGAAATAATTATTGAGAAAAAAGCTTACTTGAATCTGTTAGTCTTGCCTTGTGGTAAGCTCTTTAATTATCTGTTGCTAAGAAACACGTAAGGGTGCTATTAGCCTCTTTGCTCAGTAGAATTTCGACCCTTGATGAGAGAGCCTATTTGCTTTTTTTTGCATGTGTCAAGGTACTGAAGTGATAAGGAGTTAGAATTGAAGTTTTATGAGAGTTACCTAAGATTAATTCCATGTATTTAAGAGTAACAGCTAACGACCATTCTGATTTTCCAGCTCTAGACACGGAGTGGTTATTGAAACAATCGGAGCCCTGTTATCCACTCTTCGTACAGGAGATCGAGATGCTTATCGGCAATTCTTTATGGACACGATATCGGTGGTTGAAGGTACACATTGGAAATAGTTTTCATTCCAGTAGATCCACAAATTGCAATATGGATTGGTGGTAAATACTCAACCAAAAATTTCACTGTGACTAGAGTCAGCAAATTGCTAAAGTTGTGCCTTTGGGAGATAAACTATTCTCAGGTACATTAAGATTATTACGATCAGGTCAAAGGGAGCTCAAAGAAAACATCAATGCAAAGAATGACTGTTGAGGATTGCCAGATAACATGGGAAGAGATAATTAAAAACAATGTTTTGACTTTGTCCTAGATAGAGTTAAATGGAAACAAACAATAGATATCTGTAACTAGCCAGTGACTGTTTGGCTAAATGATTTTTGTTTTATTGGCTTCTATACTAATCGTAGTTAAGATTGAGATGTGTGCTTGGAGGTTTCTGGATTATGACTATGCTCTAACTGTCATGGACACTTTCCCTGAATTTTACTTGCACAAAGAATATGGTGATGTTATGCTTATCTTCATTGAGCTCGAGCTATGTAGTTTTTCCTAACTTCTATTGAGAAAATCAAACAATCTAGTAGACAACTTTCCTGCTCATTCGATTGCTTACCAGAAAACCTGACTTGTTTTTTCTTCATATAGATCTTCTTAGTGTTGCTTCACTATGTGATAAGCCAAGCTCTACAGAATCAAGGAAAGTACTTTTGAAGTGTTTCAGTGAGTCATTCTGTGGAGGTTGGAGCGACCATGATACAACGATATTAAGTGATCTCCCCTTGTGTTGTAAGCCTTCCGACGGCAATGGCATTCTGATTAATGTCAAAGGCAAAGAAAGGTGGCAGCCTTTTGCTTCTTCTTCCATCAAGATTCTCTGTAAATGTTTAACTGAAGGAACCCTATATGTTGAAGGACTCCTTGAGACCTCATCTGTTTTATCTGCATGTACCCTTCTGTGTTATGGAGATGCTGATGTGCATATGGTTGGTACTTTTATAGCAAGCTATCTTCATAACCTAATTTATAGTTATTCATAGTTTGAGGTCCTTTATGCTCTGTTGTTTTACTTTATTAATCCGATGTTTTCCTTGTCAAAATTTGAATCAAGGCATGTTTTGACTTTCTAAGAATCATTGGAGCAGCTATGAATCATGAAATCATTCCTGTTGAGAGATTGATTCAATTGATTACGACCATATTATGCGGAGATGAGGATGGGCTTCCAGTCTTCAGGTAAAGTTGCTTAACTTTTGACTTTGGAGTTCTGATGCTGCAGGGGAAAAAGGACCCCGGCCTCCTCTAATTCTTGTGTAACATTGCTATTCCTCTCCTCTGCATTTGGCTTAGTGAATATGGATACTAGCAAAAATGTAGTAAACGTGCCATTTATATAGAAAAATAAAAAGTAAAGAATGGGCCAATGTGACTTTCTTCTCTGCTTAGCAGAAATGCAAAATACTTTTGTGTATTCTCTTTGCCTTTAAATCCGGGGATATTTCCTATTTGTTTTGCTAGTTTGTGGACTTAAATATATGAGAAAGATCCATAGTGTTTTTTGATCTAGGTTAAGGTTCTTATCCTGACCACACCCTTTAGCAATCACATAGCAACTTCGTGGCAACCTCTTCTAGAAATGGTTCATAACAAGGTTTTTTCCCCTCATTTTTTCCCTTCCTATTCTGGTAGAGGCTGGGAGCTATTCAATTTTAGAGAGTGGTGTAGGACAGCTCTATGCAGGTTGCATAGATTTTGCTATATGCAACTAATATGAGCAGTACATTGGAATGCGATTCCTACCCGTATTTCTAGGAATATCTGGCAGGAGAGGAATAACAGATGCTTTAATGATAGGAGAGGAAGCATATTTCATGTTAAATCTAGATGTTTGAAGAGTCTATACTTATGGTGTAGGAACTGCAGTGTATTTGATATGCACTCTATGATAGATCTGTTGTATTCCTTAAATATATAAAAGGAAACTTCTCAGTTTGTACTCTTTCTGGTATCTTCTGGGTACTCATTAATGAAATCTTTTACGTTTTTCATAAAAAAAAAAGACTAGGGAAGGACAGCTACTGTGACCCTCCTCACGACTGCCTTGCCATCTAAATAAAATATTTTGCTGGAATAAACAATGTTATTTTTTCTTCTTTTTAGTACATTCCATCGTAATTATACAAGAGAAGGGAAATGCATCTTAACAATTCTTTTCTGACTTCAATTCTTTACTGCCTTTTGTGTTATCGGAACTTGCCTTAGTTGAGACCTGAGAGGCCTTGAAAATAATGATAAAGTAAGGGGTTCTTTTACTCTATTTAGTGCTCTGTGGAGCCACATGGCTAGTTGCAAGCCCAAGTTTTCTCAAGCTTAAATTACTCGATGTTTAATAATTTTGCTTTTGGACCACCTATTATATCTCTTGCTATGTAAACTTTGGAGTATCTTGTTGTACCACTTGCTATCTGGTTGTAATTGGTTTGCAAGTGAGGTGAGGTTTCTTAAATTTCATTCCGTGCATCTGCCATGGCCTTGGATATATACTCTATCTTAATATGAACTTTAAAATTTTTAATCTAAAATCCCATTTGCTCTGTTTATTCTGAATTTTTCCGTGTTTGATTGTTTAATTTGCTTCTGCACATAATGCCTTCTTTCACTGCAGCAATACAACTTATGATTCGTCTATTGGTGGATGCCTTCATGTATTATACTCCAGTTGTCCTGATGACATTGTTAGATCGACATCTGCGGATTTAGTGAATATCTTTCCCCGTTCGTTGCTTAAAACAAGAAGTCTTGAGCTGAAGGTGCTCTGAGTTTTTCGTCATTCTTCCTTCTTTTTAAGCAACCTGAATGAATTTGATTTTTGCCCTTTGATTTAATTGTTCTAATATTTGTAAACTTGTTTCAGGATGCTTTATGTCTTGCCTATACTCGTATTGCAAAGACTTGCCCCCCTCATATCTGGAGGCCTGAATCTCTAATACATTTGCTTTACTCACCCACACCTATCATGCCTTTAATCGAGTGTTTTCAAGTGGCTTTATCTAGGCTTTTTCCTGGTCTTACTGGGGGTAAAAGCGTTAATAATGATGAAACAGGTTTATCTGCTGTGCATGAAAGTCCAAGGGCTGCAGAGAAGAGACCAGGAGAAGACTTGGAGATTTCAAATGCCAAACATCAGAAAATCGATGATGAAAATCGATGTTCCAGTATCAATGACAATTTGATTAAGTTTAGCTATGGATTTGGCTCTTTGGGGGAGAAACAGTATGCTGATCATATGCGTAGCTCATTGACTCTGTTTATTAAACTTCTAATGCCTCCAAGTCAGGAATCCAGTACATTGGGCCCAGAAGTTGCATTGACAGCACTTAGTACACTCTGTATTATTTTCTGCAGATATCCTCAAATGGACCTTTCAATTCAAATATTCCATCAGATGTATGAATGGATCCCTTGGGTGTGTGAACAGGTTGGTTGTCAGTTATGCATTTCATTTAAGTTATGAACTTTTTCACCCCCATAATTGTGGTCATTGTCATGCAGGCAAACCAGAAATTTCCATTCCCTATTGATTTACATTTCTTTCTGGAAGCGATTCACAACCTATTGATCATAGTAGGTACATATATGCTAATTCATTCTGCACTTTCAGTGACTTTTCCTTACTAATAATCTATCAGGAAAAAAGATATTCATTGCTTGTAAAAACAAGGTTATTTTAGTGAAGTAATAAGAGTTCCCACATATTTTTGTTACTCTATGTATATGTGGGTCAATCATTCTTCCTAATTGGCTATTTTGATTGATGTGGTTCTGTGCTGGTATGCAAATTTGGCAAATTGCAATGACTTAAAATTTTTTGACTTGCTTGCTCTTTCGATGTTGATACTTATTAAAGACCACATGTCAATTAAACATGTGTGAATTTGTTGGGTATTAAGGCAGCAGCATATTTTGTACTAATTCTGAAGCTTCTGCCAGAAGAAATCTTACTGCTTAGTCGCTTCATAGAAAAACAAATATTGCTGCTTAGTCCAAATACTAAAATGATATTCATCCTTGTGAAGCAACTAGAGCCGGGAATAAGTTCTTAATTCAGTTTCTGACGTCTTGGTACTTTACAGATAAGTGTTATCAATTTAGCTTTTGATAAATCTCTCCCATTTCTTCTTCTTGCTCTGTTCCGTTTATTTGAACTAGCCAGCACTAGTATGCATATCGACATAACTGGTTGCTCTGGTATTATTAACATAACTGGGGACACCTTTGTGTTTTCAATGTGAATTGTAGCTGAAATTTACTTACTTTGTTCATTGCAATAAGAGTAATTTGAATTTCATTTGGTCATTTATGACATCCTCAAAGGTGGTGTATCTGTCAGTCAATGAAAAGATAAGTATCAACCTTCCATTAACTGCTTTCTTTCTTTGTTTTTTTGTCTTTCCTTTTTAATACACAAATTCTATTTAGGATCCGTTCTCACTGAGAGTAAATATTTCAAGACCAAGGGTGGCAACTCAGCTCTTTTGCAGTCATTGCTAAGGCTACCATGGACCAGATCTCAATCTACTGATACCCACTCATTGTCGGAGGCAAAGATCATTTCTCTGCGTGTGCTGTCTAAAATGGGGCCTGTATTGCAAGGTGGAAATGATCTCGATATATTGGACTTGGGACTCCATGATACTGCCGAGGATGTTAGAATAGAAGCTGTCATTTCGATGCCTGTGATATTGATGTGGTCTGGTTTTGGTTTACTGAATCACATGTTCAAGAGGCTGGAGTAAGTGAGAAAAAGCTCTGTATTTATGTTTTAATGTGTATTTGTATGAACAAGACTGGTCTATATAACAGTGAGGTTTTTTAGCTGCTGTATGTTTTATATTGTCACGTGGTTTTGTGATTATCTGCTCATATATAATTAAACATACGAGCTTGTGCATATGGATGTGCAGAATTAAGTTGGAGTAAATTCATTAATTTTCTGCGTCTCTGTGTCTATAATGTCAAGCAATCAACCAGATCAATAATGTATTAGCTATTACTTATATTGGTTTGCAGGATCCTGGAAAAAGAGGCGGATGGACGAATTAACAAAGTAATCCCGGGGTGTCTTGGTTATTTGGCATGCCTTTATGCGTCCTGTACAACTGGCGTACTAACGGAATGCCAATGCAAATTTTACTTGCCAAAGGATAATATAAGACTAAATATGTCAATGGATGACCTTGCGGGAGGATTTTGGTGTTTAAAGTGTGACAGAAATGGAGGACTTGTGTACCCATCAAATTCAACTGTGTTGTGTCCTCCTTACTTACAGAAGAAAGAATCTACTAGAGATCATGATTATGTTTATTTACAATCCATCTTCTTCCGTCTTCTTTTTGATGAATCATCAGAAGATGTTCAGTTAGCTTGTGTATGTGTGGTTCAGAGGATACTCCTCCATGGAACTGAAAGTATTCTGATTAAAACAAGATTTGAATGGTTAAAATGTGTTGATTTCCTACTCATTCACAAGAAAAGGGCCATTCGAGAGTGCTTTTCTAAACAGATTGGTTTCTTCATTGAGGAACCTATTCTGAATTGTTTGTTCTTGGATGAGGGGGACCACGAGGCTGCGAGCAAATCAAAAGAACAAAAGTTCATTGACAAAATAAAACACGCTTTGGAAACAGCGGATGATCCCCTGGTTTTTGCAACTCTTCTAGAAGCTACAGCTGAGATTATGAAGGTGGTTGATGTGCAGAGTCAGTCCTTTATGTTCTCTCTTATTTTATTGATTGATCAGCTTGATAATCCCCACGTGACAGTTAGAATAATTGCATCAAGGTTGATAGTAAGGTCTTGCTACTTTCATCTTAAAGGAGGATTTGAATTAATTCTTTCTCGTTTTCTTCATATTCGAAATGAGTTTTTCGATTACCTGTCTATAAGGCTTGCTAGCCGACCAAAAATGGTTGAAGAGTTTGCGGGAGCTATTCTTGGTATTGATACTGAAGAACTTGTGCAGAGAATGGTTCCTGTTGTCCTCCCAAAGTTGGTCGTTACTCAGCAGGATAATGATCAAGCAATTTTCACCCTATACGAGCTCGCTAAGTGCTTAAATACAGATATGGTGCAACTAATTGTTAATTGGCTGCCTAAAGTTCTTGCTTATGCTCTTCATCGAGCTGATGGGCAAGAATTGCTCTCTGTTCTTCAGTTCTACCATGAGCAGACTGGTTCCAACAAACAAGAAATTTTTGCTGCTGCACTCCCTGCTCTTTTAGACGAACTTGTATGCTTCACAGATGAAGATGAGTCAAATGAGATAAGTAAAAGGTAATACAACTTCAGAAAGCACAAAGAAGATTGCATTATTGAGTTTGTTAAAGCGTGGATTCTAATTTCTTCTTTCGTTTCTGAGGTGAGGGTTGGATAATTCTGAACTTTTACCTTTTTCTAGTGGGTTATTCTTTCTGGTGATCGAATCACAAATTGATAGTATCTAAAGCAGGTAGAGGTCCAAGTTTCTAGTATTACTATCATGGTGCCACCAGTTATTCATTAATGTTCCATTCTGCCTGGCCCATAAAAAGGAATTGAGTTGCATATGAGGGATTATGTTGGAGATGGATTTACACCTCCGCTTCCTAACAACTTCTTCCTCTGTTGGTTTGGGGTTTTGGTTTGGGTTGTGGGGAGGTGGGGGTGGGGAAGCAAGAATGTATTATTAACAAAACCAGTAATAGATGTAGTGCTGGTTTATTTCCTATGTTAAAATTGAAGGGAACTTCTGTCTCACGACATAAAACCCCTTTTCAAATGCTAAGACCAAGGCTTAAGGAAACTCTTCATTTTGAGCAAGTTCTGATACAAGACCTTAACGGTAAAGTTCGCTTTTCTGTCACCTTTTCATTTGATAGAATCAGCCTTCTGACAATCTTGCTGGTCCAATTTCTTTTGCAGTGATATTGATAGTATAGTACCCACTGAAAGTGACTTTCCAGATTCCATCTGTTCTTGTTGGGCTACAGTAGTTTCTGAAGTGGAAAATCTGAAAAGATCATGAAATTACTTCCTCCTTCACAGGAATGTGACCAAGCAACTATCCTGCCGAAATTTTGATCTTTCTTCCATCTCCCTCTTCAAAGTATAAATTTTGTTTGGAACTCTTTCCATAATTCCTGATAACTCCCGCTCCATATGCATTAGAAACAACTTATAGCGCACCAAGAACCTTCCAAACCACATGTAGCATACATAGCCTTTCTCCACAAAGCATCTTATTCATTTGAAGCCATCCTATCAAGATTATTAAAACGAAAATTAGCCAACTGTATTCCAGAAATCAACAAAATTATTGTCAGCTTTACATTGTAATAATGATGTTGCTAATTTCACAGGTTAATCAAGGTGCCTCAGGTGATAAAGCAAGTTGCTGGGATTCTAAGTGGTGACCAAGATATCCCTGCATTTTTAAGGAATCATTTTGTTGGTCTCCTAAACAGCATTGATAGGAAAATGCTGCATGCTGAAGATGTATCACTGCAAAGACAAGCTATCAAGCGAATTGAGATGCTGATAAATATGATGGGTTCCCATCTTAGCACTTATGTACCTAAACTTATGGTTCTTCTCATGCAGGCTATTAATAAAGAATCACTTCAGGGTGATGGTCTTTCTGTCTTACATTTTTTCATCAAGCAGATAGCGCAGATATCACCATCTAGCACAAAGCACGTGATTTCTCAAGTTTTTGCAGCTCTGGTTCCCTTCCTGGAGAGAGAAAGTGAAAGTTCCTCCCCTCATTTGAATAAAATTGTGGAGATCTTGGAAGAACTCGTACTTCAGAATAGAGCTATTCTAAAGGAACACATTGGGGAGTTTCCTCCTTTGCCTAGTATTCCTGCTCTAGATAGGGTGAACAGAATGATAAGCGCAGCACGTGGAATGATGACCTTGAAGGATCAGTTGCGGGATATTATTGATGGTTTGAATCATGAAAATTTGAATGTCAGGTATATGGTTGCATCTGAGTTGAGTAAATTGCTCAACCTTAGGAGGGAGGATATCATGGCTTTAATTACTAAGGTAGGAGATGCAAACATGGATGTAATGAGTGCATTGATAACATCTCTGCTTAGAGGATGTGCAGAACAATCAAGGACGATGGTTGGTCAGCGGCTGAAGTTGATATGTGCAGATTGTCTTGGAGCACTTGGTGCAATAGATCCTTCAAAAGTCAAGGGATTTTCAAGCATGCGTTTCCAAATTGCGTGTTCAGATGATGATTTAATTTTTGAGTTGATTCATAAGCATCTGGCCCGGGCTTTCAGGGCTGCTCCTGACACCATTATCCAAGATTCTGCAGCATTGGCGATTCAGGAACTTCTAAAGATAGCAGGCTGTGAGGCATCTCTTGATGACAATGTGGTCACTTCTACTTCACAGACAAGAGGCAATCGACCCGTAAAGCTGCTTGCATCTGTGGTGGATGGTAATTGCACTGAAATGCAGGAAAGGGGTCAGAGATTGTGGAATCGTTTCTCTAGTTATGTGAAGGAGATAATAGCCCCTTGCTTAACCTCCAGATTTCAGCTGCCAAGTATGTCTGATTCAGCATCTTCTGGTCCAATCTATCGCCCTTCAATGTCATTTAGAAGATGGATATTTTTCTGGATCAAGAAACTGACTGCACATGCAACAGGTTCTCGAGCAAGTATTTTCAATGCCTGTCGTGGTATAGTCCGCCATGATATGCAAATAGCAATGTATCTTCTTCCATATTTGGTCCTTAATGCAGTGTGTGATGGTACTGAAGAGGCACGCTGTGGCATAACAGAGGAAATTTTATCTGTTCTCAATGCTGCTGCATCAGAGAATAGCACTGATGTTAATGGTATAAGTTCAGGGCACAACGAAGTTTGCATTCAAGCTGTATTTACTCTTCTTGATAATCTTGGTCAATGGGTGGATGACGTACAACAGGAACTTTCACTTTCCCAGTCTATTCAAACTTCCAGTTCGAGGCAACAAGCTCCCAAGTCGAAGCAGAAGGCCATCAATCTGTCAAGTGATTCTGACCAGGTGCTTATTCAGTGCAAACATGTCTCAGAACTATTGGCTGCAATTCCTAAAGTGACTCTTGCAAGGTCATCTTTCAGATGCCAAGCTTATGCCAGGTCCCTTTTGTACTTTGAATCTCATGTGCGGGAGAAGTCGGGATCGTTTAATCCTGCCTCTGAGAAGAGTGGCCTTTTTGAGGATGAAGATATCTCATTCCTGATGGAAATATACAGTGGGTTGGACGAGCCAGATGGCTTATGTGGTTTTGCTTCCTTACGCAAGTCAAAGAGCTTGCAAGATCATCTATTGACAAATAAGAAGGCTGGAAACTGGGCAGAAGTATTGACTTCTTGTGAGCAGGCTTTGCAGATGGAACCAACTTCTGTCCAGAGGCATTCAGATGTTGTTAACTGCTTACTAAATATGTGCCATTTGCAGGCCACGGTCACCCATGTAGATGGATTAATATCTAGAATACCTAAATACAAGAAAACTTGGTGTATGCAAGGTGTTCAGGCTGCATGGAGGCTTGGAAGGTGGGACTTAATGGATGAATATCTTAATGGGGCTGATGAAGAAGGTTTAGTATGTAGTAGTTCTGAGAGTAATGCTTTATTTGACATGGATGTCGCTAAGATTCTTCAAGCAATAATGAAGAGAGATCAGTTCTCCATTGCTAAGAAAATTACTTTGTCGAAACAAGCTCTGATTGCTCCTTTGGCTGCTGCAGGCATGGATTCTTATGCGAGAGCTTACCCCTTTGTTGTCAAGCTTCACATGCTGCGGGAATTAGAGGATTATAGCTCTCTTCTTGGTGGTGAGTCTTTCTTAGAAAAATCATTCCCTCTATATGACTCAAATTTCTCAAAACTAATAGAAAGCTGGGAAAATCGTCTCAAACTCACACAACCATCTCTCTGGGCTAGGGAACCACTCTTGGCTTTTCGGAGATTAGTTTTTGGTGCAAGTGGTCTTCATGCTCAAGTTGGGGAGTGCTGGATTCAATATGCAAAGCTCTGTCGTTCTGCTGGTCATTACGAGACAGCAAGTCGAGCAATTCTAGAAGCCAAGGCCTCAGGTGCACCTAATGTTCACATGGAAAAGGCGAAGCTTCTGTGGAGCACCAGAAGAGCTGATGGTGCCATTGCTGAGCTCCAACAGACCCTTCTGAATATGCCTGTTGAAGTTGTAGGCTCTGCAGCAATATCATCAATCACTAGCCTCTCATTGGTTCCATTGAACCCACAGCCTCTACGTTGTGGTACCCAGTCTTCTAACGAGAATAGAGGTGTAGCCAAAACTCTCCTACTCTATTCAAGGTGGATACATTACACTGGTCAAAAGCAGAAGGAAGATGTGATCAGTCTGTACTCTAGGGTGAAGGAATTACAGCCCAAGTGGGAAAAAGGATACTTTTACTTGGCAAAATACTGTGATGAACTACTTGTTGATGCCCGAAAACGGCAGGAAGATAAGGAGCCGTGTTCCAAAGCAGTCCCATCAAAGTCGGCTCTGGTAGCTGCCACAAATCTGAACACTGAGAAAAGTTGGTTGTCATATCTTCCTGATGTGCTCTTATTTTATGCAAAGGGTCTTCACAGGGGCCATAGGAATCTTTTCCAAGCCCTTCCTAGATTGTTAACACTGTGGTTCGATTTTGGGAGCGTTTATCATATAAGCAGATCAGCAGCCAATAAAGAAATGAAAACAATCCATGGGAAGGTGGTGTAAAACACATGCTTTCCTTTTTTGGTGTGATGCTGATTTCCTTGGATTTTCATAACTTTTCTTCTTTTGTAGGTTTTGAGCATCATGCGAGGATGTTTAAACGATTTTCCAACATATCAGTGGCTAACTGTTCTGCCTCAACTGGTTTCCAGAATATGCCATCAAAATGAAGAAATTGTTCGGTTGGTGAAATACATAATAACAAGTGTTCTCCAGATATACCCTCAGCAAGCCCTTTGGATGATGGCAGCTGTTACAAAATCTACGGTTCCCTCAAGGAGGGAGGCTGCTGCAGAGATTATAAATGCTGCAAGAAGAAAATCCAATGAAGCAGGTGTTAGTTCTTTGTTTGCACAGTTTGCTATGCTCATTGATCACCTAATTAAGCTATGTTTCCATCCTGGTCAAACAAAGGCAAGAACAATCAATATTGCGACTGAATTCAGTGCTTTGAAGCGGATGATGCCAGTAGAAATCATAATGCCAACCCAACAGTCCCTTACTGTTAACCTACCTACATATGATGTGAATACATCTGAGTCCATTACATCTGAAATCTTCTATTCAGCAGACCTTCCTACAATCTCAGGAATTTCAGATGAGGCTGATGTTCTTTCCTCGCTTCAGAGGCCAAAGAAAGTAAGGCACTTCTTGATGCTTTTACATTTTTCTCCAAAGATTTTTTTCCTTCTATTTTGTTTAACCTGATGTGAAGTCTGCTAGACTGGAAAGAAAGGAATCTAAGATGCTTTGAAAGCAAAGTAGAGAGCATAAAAAGGGCAACCCAGTGCACAAGTGTTTCGCGTTTACACAGGGTCCAAGGAAGGGCCACGCCCAAGGGGTGTGATGTAGGCAGCTTACCCTAACGCGAGCATGAGTGGCTGATTCCACGGCTCGAACGTACATAAGTTAAAATACAAATGTCTCTCTGTTATGGCCTTTCGGTGTGATGTGGTGAATGTAAATGAAGTAGACGAATGTTGGGATTTCTTAGTCACTTTACATTGTAAAGAAGGCAATCACTACCGTAAGCACTACCTCGGTGCTGCTTTTTTTCTTTTCCATTAATAGAATCTTCAATTACCAATCAAAATAAAAGTCTGGGGCTTCTTTAATGTTCTACTGATAGCTTCACCCTCGCCTAGTAATTCTTCTTCGTTCCTCTTTAGTTATATAGCTAAGTAAGTATAGATACCAAATGTTTAACTAAATGTGATGCTCTATTAAGTTCATACACCAACGTTGTTGCTTAGGACAAATAGGGATACAGAAGCTATACGATGGATGACTACTTGAAAAGATGGTTTTGCACAGCAGATTGTTTTCTTTGATAAAAGGTAAGGAGCTAATAAAGTCTAACAGTTGACAATACCATTTATAACTTCTTTGTCAAGTGTCCCACATTGATTGAGAGATGGGTTGCTTGTCTCCTTATATGGTCTTGGGCAATCCTCATGTCATAAGCTAGCTTTTAGGGCTGAGTAAGGCCCAAGGTCCATTTCTTCACATGGTACCAGAACCGGGCCTATCCCTATTATCGTGTCTCCCAATATTGGTCCCCCATTTTATGTTGTCCACGCGAGAGGTGTTTGGTGTCTCATATTGGTTGAGGGATGAGTGGTTTGTCTCCTTATATGGTCTTGAGAAATCCTCATCGTATGAGCTAGCTTTTGGGATTGAGCTAGGCCCAAAGTCCATTCTTTACACTCATTTAAGCCAGAAAGCAGAAACTGGAAACAGATATGCTTAAGTTGATACACTGGTTTTCTGCTTCCTTCAGAGCGGTTGCTATTTCTCTCCGTAGCACCCAGAGTATGCCTAATGGGATTGTGCAAAACATATATTATGATTAGGTGGATCTTCTTGCAATGGCTCATTATAATATGTCCTTCATATTTGAGCAAATCCTCATTTTCTTTTTTTTTTTTTTTTGCAGATTATTCTTTTGGGAAGTGATGGAATTGAGCGGCCATTCCTTTGCAAACCCAAGGATGATCTCAGGAAAGATGCACGTATGATGGAATTCAATGCTATGGTCAACCGTCTTCTATCCAAGTGCTCTGAGAGTCGTAGGAGGAAGCTTTATATTCGCACATTTGCAGTGATACCACTGACAGAAGATTGTGGTATGGTTGAGTGGGTTCCTCATACCCGTGGGCTTCGACAAATACTCCAAGACATTTATATAAGCAGTGGCAAATTTGATAGACAGAAAACAAATTCTCAAATTAAGCATATTTATGATCGGTGCCTGGGTAAAATGCCCGAAGATGAAATGCTAAAGAACGAAATCCTCCCAATGTTCCCTCCAGCTTTCCATAAATGGTTCTTGAACACATTTTCTGAACCAGCTGCTTGGTTCAGGGCTCGGGTTGCATATGCTCATACTACTGCTGTTTGGTCAATGGTTGGGCATATAGTGGGCCTTGGAGATAGGCATGGAGAAAACATCCTCTTTGATTCAACCACTGGTGACTGTGTTCATGTTGATTTCAGCTGCTTATTTGACAAAGGTTTGCAGTTAGAGAAACCAGAACTGGTTCCTTTCAGGCTAACACAGGTACGAAGAAAAGAACAAAGATCTTTTGATGTATTAGCATTAGAAAAGTGTTTGAAATTTATCTTGGTAATCAGGTCAGAACTGAATTTTGTGGGGAAATTCTCGTTTTGTGACTTACTCGTTACATTGACCTCATGCAGAACATGATTGATGGCTTGGGCATTACTGGTTATGAAGGAATCTTCCTAAGGGTTTGCGAGATCATACTTTCTGTATTACGGGAACATAGAGAGACGCTAATGAGTGTCCTTGAAACTTTCATCCATGATCCTCTGGTAGAATGGACCAAATCTCATAAATCTAGTGGGGTGGAGGTCCAAAACCCTCATGCACAGGTTGGAGCTTTTATCTCGTCCTTAATATATGTGCTACAATTTCAGTTTTACTTTTGTCTCTGATGACTGAAATCAATAAGTTTGATAGACAACAATTTCTTGTGGTGATGCCTTCGCAAGATTGTTATATATTTATAGTTACTACAAGAAATAACTGGGTTGAGTGCATGATTTGCATTAGTTGTCTTAAGCACAGGGATTCTTTCTACTAATTACTCTAATTGTACTTTACAAAATATTTTGACATAACTGCTAAATGGTTTTACTTGATATTTACAGCGAGCAATCAGTAATATAGAAGCACGGTTGCAAGGAATTGTAGTTGGTGTGGGAGCTGCACCATCGTTGCCCCTTGCTGTGGAAGGGCAAGCTCGTCGCCTGATTGCTGAAGCTGTTTCACATAAAAATCTTGGCAAAATGTATATATGGTGGATGCCGTGGTTTTAAACCTCTATGGTGCCCATTAATTGCAATATGTTTATCTCTGTCTCTCTGAATTCTGCAAAGTTGATTGTGATCTTCAGCAGTAAGGCATCTATGGGAGATACAGTCTGTAAGTACATGCTCTGCCCTTGCAAATGTTCTATATAATACTCTTGATGTCCTTGTGAATCATTCAATGATCAGGGGTGTGCATGAAATGATACAGGGTGTAAAAGGATTTTGGAGGCACCTCATGTGGTTCTTATTTGTACCTTTCTGCTGCTAGTTTTCACAAATCTGCTAGGGAATTTTGAGACTGCCTAATTCCTGATTATGTGACTTTTGTTTGCACCTAATAATTGGCCCTACTGATTGGTTTTGGGAGCTTTAAAGGGAAGTTGAGTGTTTCTTCTCCCTAGTGTCTGAAAGCCAATGATTCATTCAGTCATAAGAACAAAAAATCTAAAGAGTTTATCAGTTGATATATTCTAAGAGTTTATCAGTTGATATGTTCTACTTTTCAGGTTCTCATTCAGTCACCTTTTTCAACAATGGCTTTTCGGCACATGGAAGTTTGATAAAGAAAATATCTAGTTGTGGAAAAGAATCTAACTCGTTATGAAATCCAAATATTTCAGTTATTTGACGAGGCACTAGTAGTAGTCCTGCAAGAAGTGCTTGGCAATTTGCATATTTCGTTTTTATGCATTTGACCTAGTATAGCTTTATTATAGTTCTTAATCTGCAATTAATGGATATAAGGTGCATTAACTTTTTTGTGTGTGGGTGGGGGGGGGGGGGGGGG
>MU759447.1:3896-19299 GCA_026770625.1 Nicotiana glauca | reverse complement strand
CCCCCAATCCCACACACACAAAAAAAAAAAGGAAAAAAAGAAAAGAAACTAAGGAATGTTACTTAGAAAATGAAGCAGGATCAGGTGAATCTAGGAAGCGGAAAGTTTGAAAAGATTCGAGCATCTTTCTGGGGGTTGGGGGAGTTCAGTGGTGCTGGGACGCAATTTATTTATTCAATTAGCTACTTTTTTCTTCTATTTCTGCGGTGTAGTCCTAATCCATGCATGCACATTATTCAATCATTATCTTTATGCCAGCACTCTTGTATTGTGTTTCTCATAAAAAAATTACTGTCAATGTAATCATGTTAGAATAACTAATTATGGTAATGGTAGAGTCAAATATCCCAAAAGGGGTATATCTTGTTTAGGCTAGACTGACGAAGTCGTATTTTAGCTGACTCCTTTCTTGTGTTAAGTTCATGCATGTAGTAAGGATGTTATACATGACTTATCCTAAAAGACAAACGATGTTAGATCCCAAATCCTTGCTATTTGACCTTTATGGAAGCCCAAGCAGCTCTAATTTAACTTCTAATATTTCTATCAAACTAAGGGTTCAGTACCTCGCCGATTTCATTTGTTCGGTTATGGTGGTGATGAAGATAATGGGATCTACTTCTTTGATGATGGGAGTGACAGTGATTATGGTGGTAGTAGTGATAATGAGGATGAAGATGATTTCTTCGATGATATGGATGATGATGATGACGACGACGATGACAACAATGATGACGATGATGACACTGATGGTTTTGAGGATTTAGATATCGACGAGTATAGAAATCATGATGAGTTTTTTGACACTGTAGGAGGCTCTGATTTTGACAATTCCTCTGATAATGACCAAGATGCTCCTAGCAGTTCACACTATGACAATGATGACTTGAATGACAATGACACTGATGAATGATAATGTTGCAACAATAACAGGGATTATGTTAGTTCTCGTGAAGATGCTAATGCCGCTTACATGTGCTGATAATTGTGCAACTTTCTGTTTCCAGCGGAGACCTAAAGCAAGGGGCTGGATGCATAGCATGGCTTCTCCAGAGGACCTAATGTTGCAATTATTTTCACTGCAAAGGCAAAGAACAAACCCAGAGAGCAGTGAAGACAATTCAGAGGTTGGAAGAGAGCTTCTGCAACTCATTTTGACATTCGATGCAAACAGTGATAATTCTTCTGATGATGGTGAAGCTACTACGAGTGCTGAAGACTGTTTTTGACTGAGTTATTTGGTTGCAACCTCTATTTTCAACAAGTGTACATAAGATACTTATTAAATCAAAATCTTTTAACATGAATTTGCTATATCTTTGTAATTGAGCCGAAACCTCCTGATGGCTATTCTCCTTGGATTGTCTCCTGTGGATTCTGCTTTTGTTCTGGTTCTCTTTGTCTGGCACGGTAGAGTACTTGCAAACAAGTTTTAATGCAACCTATTCCTTTCAACAGCACCTGTATAGTTTCATTGGAGATCCCTGTTTTTAACTTCTTAATTTTTAACTTTTGTTTCGGGTAGGTGAAATTGACTCAATAGCACCAAATTCAGGGATATGACCTCTTAGTGAAGGCAAAAAATATTAGGTGATTTTTTCCTATTTGTTTGTCTTGGTGGGCAAAATTATTCAGTCGAGATGTGCACAAGTTGGCTTGAACAACAACATCCATTAAAAAAAGTCTCGCTCGTAACCTACTTATCTTAGGTAAATCCTACAAGTGTTTCTACAGATCATGAAATAGAGAGGAGCTTTGTCGCCATCTGATGATAGACTATAATTACGTATTTTAGTAGATTATTACACTCTAATTTACTATATTTTAGTTGAGTTTGCGCTTTAATCGCTAATGTTTTGCACTAAATGTGTTTTATGCCTTGTAGAAGTGATTTTGAGTTATGTAGATGTTATGGAATGAATTCGAGTGATTTAGAGCATTGAAGTCTGAGTAAAAGCCCAAGGAATTAAGCCGGGATCGTATTCGGGGATCAACAGATGATAGAACAACGAAACGAAGAATCGAGTAGGCATATTGCGCACTGTCTAGTAAAATGCACATAACTTTTCACTCATAACTCCATTTGGGCTCCACAATATATGGTTGGAAATCTAACTCAAAGGGATACAACTTTCATGTTTTACATTTTTCCAAATTCCAAACGGAACAGGGCAAAAAATGCGCTAAACAATAGACTTGCCAAATACTGCGTCCGTACCGCGCCCGGACCGTGACCGCGGACGTCCATGCCTGAAAACTTGTCCTTTTTTGCGTAGGAGAAGGTATACTTGTTTGGGACCGACCCTACTTGGTATATATACATGGAAAAACGATATTTTGAGGAGGTTGGACATACTTTTGATACAGATTCGACTTAAGGAGGTAGAGATACAATAGGAGCAAGGCGGGAAATTCTTCTACGAGTTTTTCCTTCCTCTTCCTATTTTTTCATTGTTGGTTATGACTTTTAGTATTGTAGTTTTACATACTATTATGAATAACTAATTTGTTATCTAGGGTTTTGATGGAACAATTTTGTAGGATAAATTCTTGTTATGTTTTTATATAATTGAGCCGTTGAATTTCTCTACTTGTTCAACTACGTGTTTATTGTTGTTTGGTCATCGATTGACTGTGCTTATTTATTATGTGTTGCTTGAGAAAAGATACATATTTAGGTGGTTGTTGAACAGCGTCGCTCCTAACGTATGTGAGATATCAATATATCGGGTTTAAAGGCAGGTTTAGAAATAACAAAGCCCTAACGTGTTCATAATGAGCGGTTAGATAAAGACAACTAGCATAGTTCGAGAGAATATGTCTAGTAAATTGTTGTAGTTGCTCGAGAGATAATTACGGCACCTAAAGTGCTCACGATCAGTAGAGAATACTTAGGCGAAATTATAGAAGATGTAGCGGAATGATTTCGACAATTGAGGAAATCACAACTCTAGACCTCCTAATCTTTTCTCCAACCCTTCGTATCTCTAGTTTTAAATTTACTTCTTTAATTTGTTAGTTAATTGATTAGACATAAAAATCTTAATATTATAACTTAGGAATTGTTCGAGCTTGTCTTCCGAGTGATATTGAAAAGTTATAGTGAAACATTAGCTCTCTGTGGAATTCGACTCCGGACTTTTAGACCGGATTATATTTGCAGCGACCGCTTATCCTTTTTAGGACTAGAGTTGGGTGAAATCAAATTTTGGCACCGTTGTCGGGGAACTAACAGTGTAGTTGTAGCTGTATATATTGCTAGGGTTCAAATTTGAACTTTTATTTTATTTTTTTATTTTTTATAACTGTTGATTTGAGAAACATGGCATCTTGGAATTATGAGAATTTAGATGTAGATAATTCTACTATTGATCTCCATACATATTGTGAAGGAAACCACCCGTGTCAAAATTTTCAAAACGTTCCTGAGAACAAGTTATATGCACCAACTCAATCTTATTTGTGGAATATGTGTGATGCGTGTGGTGGTAAAAATGGTCACTTTTATGGTTGTGCTTATATTTCTTATCTTCCCCCAACCTCTTACTATGATGGTTCTACCTTTTCTTGTGAAGTTAACATGAACAAAGAACCTGGGGATAAAGACCTGAAGGAGATCAAGGATATGTTAAAGTGCCTTCTGAAACAAAATAATGAAAAACAATAGCAGATAGAACGGCAAGAGGCAACTACTTGCAAGTTGGAGGCTCAATTGAGTCAAGTGGTTGGAGCTTTTAATATATCAACAAGCCAATATTGAGGATAGTAGCAAAGAAGAGCATGGATTTGAAGTGTTAATTGGGGAAGTCAGAGTAGAACATCAACAACCTAGCCAACTACAATTTGAGGATATCAATGTTAAAGAAGTGAGACTAGAGCCTGCCAAGGACTTTGAGGATATATATTTTGTTGACTCTAGTATCATTGATGTTGAGGATGTTGAAAGTTCTGAAGTTCATGTGTTTGAGCGCATTGGTCCACACTCCAAGTATTTTCCCGCATTGTGTTTAGATGATGACAACAACAACAACAACCCAGTAAAATCCCACAAGTGGGGTCTGGGGTGTGTTTAGATGATGATATGGAAATAAAGTCATACGAACCAATTGAAGAGTCAAGGAATGAGGAACAAGGTGCATATATTCGGGAATTCTTCTTGTCAGAAAGTCAGGATTACACACCTCATACAAAGGCCAAGGAGTGCAGAATACTACATTATTTCTTTGGGTCAATTAGATTCGTTCCACCGCCCCAAGAGCATAATCATAAGCTTGAAGAAAAACTTGGGGTTCAATTCATAAGCTCGAGGTGGAGACAAAAAGTGATTCATGTCGTGCTGCGATATTAAATCAAACATTTGTTGGGAGGCAATCCAACTTCACTATTTTTATTTTATTTTTTTAATTGTATTACTTTTGTAGTGTCAAATTTTGATCTTCTAGGAACATGGAAAGCAAAGCTATTGGAATGATACGACAACAAACCAAATGGTTGGAACTAAGTGTGAGGTACCCGCACGAAGGACCAGGCCTGGGAGAAGTCTGAGTACCCCATGAGATGCTAGTGCTTCGGCCTTTGGCCTACCAGGATGTCTCTTTTACCATTTTATTAGTTATGGTGTGCATTGGAGGGACAATGCACAATTCTAAGTATGGGGTGAGGAGATTATCTGGGTGACTTTCTGTGCTATATTAGTTGTGTTAGTTCAATTGATTTTTTTTTTTTAGAAAAAAAAAATTGAACTTTTCCCGACGATGGATCTATTAGACAATTTTCTTGAGGGATTTAAGTCTAAAGAAAAAGACAAAAAGATTTTCTGTTATTAGGTAGTGTAGCAATTACCCCCTGGTTTTTCTTTGCGCCGCGACTCTTTTCCAAGGGTTTTGTTTGAACCGGATATAGTTAGTTTTTTTCAGGAACTGTGTTGTGTTTTGAATTGAAGCAATATCTCTTGACTTTGTTATGCCTTAAGAATAATGAGTACTTTGGTTGTGACGCTTTGGTTTAGTTTTGACTCTTGTATAAGTACCTTAAATTGTGTGATTTTAAAGTTGCTTAACTGCTTTGACTAGAGTGTCTTGATGAATCCAATCATAAGTGAGTTAATTAAGTGCCATGTGTGTGTGAGGTTTATGTGTTATGCTGTGCATTACATTTGATGCCTAGAACTTGTCCCGTGTATTTGCAATGCGAAATAGTAGTTTTATTCAGTCTTGGAAGTGATATAGGCGTTTCTATGTTGAGCCAGATATGTATATTTTACCCGGCTAATTGTCATGTATCGTAGTTAACTCCTTTGAGCATGTAATCTTGTTTCTTTCGCAACCACATTACAAGTCTTACATATTTGTTTGAATTAACCATCTATTTGAACCATTGTAACCTCTCATGAGCACTTGAATTATTTATGAACTGTGTAAAAGTTAAAGTGTGAGGTGGTTAGTTTGGCTTTTGAGTGAAACTAATTAAATAAGGAGAAATGTGCACTGTTTTGAAAAAATAAGAGCCACTTGAATTGAAAAAAAAATAGTTGGATTGTTGTGAAAAAAACATTCCTTGATAAATGGTGAGTTTTGATATAAGTGCGCTTAAAGAAGAATGAGGTAATATACATTGATGTGAAGGTGGAGTTTGGTTTGACATAAGTATGTGGTTTGAATGTTAAAGTATATGTATTAAAGTGCTAAGGGAGGTGTAGTCACTCTTATATCTAAATGTATCCTACCTGTCCCGCGACCTACATTACAACCAAATAAAGTTCTACTTGATCTTAGACTGAATGGGCTCGATTATTAGAGTAGTACACCACATGAAAGCCTATGTTGCATCTTTTGTGGCATATGAATGTTATTTCTGAGAGTAAGTGAATTCTTTCTATCTTGAGTTCCTAAGTGTTCTTAAATTTTATTGTGTAGAACTACTCTCGTTTGTTGTGTGAGGGCACTTGATTTATGAAGGGAAGGTAATATCAGTGACCTCTATGTTAGAGTAAGTGATTGAGTTGTGAATAATGTGTGGTACTTGTGAGTCGAATCTTGAGGTGAAGATGTTACTCCTTTGTGCTTAGCCTATTTTAAATATTTCTGGTGTGATGAGTTAGGAGAATTGTTTAAAAAGGTTGTGTCTATATAAAGTGTAGTTTGATTGATTGAGGACTAGCAATGGTTTAATTGTGGGGTGTTGATGATAGATTGTAATTACGTATTTAGTCGATTAGTACATTCTAATTTACTGCACTTTAGTTGAGTTTGCGCTTTAATCGCTAGTGATTTGCACTAAGTGTGTTTTATGCCTTATAGGAGTGATTACGAGCTATGTAAATGTTATGGAATGAATTCAAGTAATTTAGAGCTTTGAAGTCTGAGTAAAATCCCAAGAAATTAAGCCGGGATCGTATTCGGGGATCAACGAATAATAGAGCAACGAAATGAAGAATCGAGTAGGCATACTACGCACTATCTAGTAAATGCATATAACTTTTCTCTCAAAAGTCTATTTGGGCCCCACAATATATTGTTGGAAAGATAGCTCAAAAGTATACAACTTTCATATTTTACGTTTTTTCATTTTTAAGGGTTAAAAATGTTCGAAACAATAGGCTTACCAAATACCGCGTCTGTACCGTGCCCGGACCGCGACCGCGGACATCCAGGCCTAGAAACTTGTCCTTTTTCGTGTAGGAAAAGGTAAAATTATTTGGGACTGACCCTACTTGGTATATATACATGAAAAAATGATATTTTGAGGAGGTTGGACATACTTTTGACACAGATTCGACCTAAGGAGGCAGAGACACAATAGGAGCAAGGCGAATAATTCTTTTACGATTTTTTCCTTCCTCTTCCTATTTTTTCGTTGTTGGTTATGACTTTTAGTATTATAGTTTTACATACTATTATGAATAACTAATTCGTTATTTAGGGTTTTGATGGAACCTTTTGTAGGATAAATTCTTGTTATGTTTTTATATAATTGAGTCATTGGATTTCTCTGCTTGTTCAACTACGTGTTTATTGTTGTTGATTGAATGGTCATCGATTGACTGTGCCTATTTATTATGTGTTTCTTGAGAAAGGATACATATTTAGGTGTTTGTTGAACTTCACTCCTAACGTATGTGAGAAATCAATACATTGGGTTTAAAGGCAGGTTTAGAAATAACAAAGCCTTGACGTGGTCATAATGAGCGGTTAGATAAAGCCACTAGCGTAGTTCGAGAGAATATGTCTAGTAAATTATTGTAGTTGCTTGAGAGATAATTACGGCACCTAAAGTGCTCACGATCAGTAGAGAATACTTAGGCGAAATTATAGAAGATGTAGCGGGAAGGATTCCGACAATTGGGAAAATAATAACTCTAGGCCTCCTAATCTTTTCTCCAACCCTTAGTATCTCTAGTTTTTAATTTACTTCTTTAGTTTGTTACTTAATTAGTAGACATAAAAATCTTAATATTATAGCTTAGGAATTTTTCGAGCTTGCTTCCAAGTGATATTGAACGGCTATAGTGAAATATTAGTTTTATGTGGGATTCGAGTCCGGACTTTTACACCGGATTATATTTGCAGTGATCGCTTATTCTTTGCTTTTTAGGACTAGAGTTGGACGTGATCACCATCCTTAGTCCATTCGTCACTCGAGATAAAATTTAAACCATTTATATCTTCATCAATGTTTCCCTAACTTGCTCCTTTCATAAGATTTTGAAATAATGAAAAAGGAAAAGAATCAAGCTAATCAACTATAAATTTTGGGGTTGTCATTTATTAATGTTTTTCCTGTTTAGAAGATTTGATTATAAAGATCTTAGCCGATCAGAAAGAATTTAATTAGATTATATACCCTATATAAATGCTAGGACTTAAGAACATAATGTGCGAGTAATCAAGTTTCAGACATGGGAAATTTCCTTCATATTCTAGCCATGGCACTGTTACTTTTCCTATTTTCCAATATCATAGTTTCAACAAGTGAAAACATTCATCTTTCCCTTAATTACACATCCATTTTGCAAGCCAGAAAAAAATTCATGGCTCTTGATATCTCCAACATTTCTTATCATTCAACATCCTCTTACAGTTTTCTCCTTTACCATCGCGATGTATTCGAAAAATCAGAGTTCAAGGATTATGACTCATTACTCGATGCTCGTTTTGCTCAAGAAATGTTATTTTCCATGCCTGAATCTGAATACTCATCTGAAAATTCTACAGCGGCATATTCAGTTCGTGATTTAATTGTGAGTCCCTTTTGGATTGGCAGTGAATTGCAACATGAACTTTTGCTTATAGACACTGGAAGTCGTCATGTTTGGTGGCAATGTGGTCCATGCGAACCAAATAAATGTTATGAACAAAGGAGAAATTTATTATATGGTTCAACACTCTAAAAAATATTCCAACAAATTAATTGTGTCACTGACACTTCAAGTTGTTTTCAAAGCCAGAGAATTTCTTGCTCTAGACTAGAACAAAAATGTAATTATGAAACAATATATGCCGATGGTTCAACCTCGACTGGATTTATGGCTTATGAAATGCTAACATTTACTTCAATCCAAGATTCAGCAAAAATAATATTTGGTTGTGGGAAAGATCAAATGAGTGGGGTTAAAAAATTTCCAAGATTAATTAGTGGAATTGCTGGTCTTGGTGTTGGTCTATATACAAATGGATTTGAGAAATATTCATTACAATCATAACTTGGTGCTACATTATTCTCTTTATGCATTCCTAGTTCTATTTCAGGAAAGCCATCTATACTCAACTTTCACAACACCCCATGAAAAACTGGTGAGTTACTTTGGACTTTTCACGCCCCTTGAGAAATAATAAATATAGTATGTATTTTACCATACAACCCCTAATAACTATAGCCTTTCAATAAGTCTTGGGGAATAAGTTTAAAAATGAGTAATTAATGATAAGGGTAAAATAGAAAAAAAATTGTCTTTCTCTTGATTTAGTATAGTGGACAAGTAAAAGTAAAAATATATTTTAGTATAGTGGACAAGTAAAAGTGAATGGAGGGAGTGCTATCTTTTTGTTGTTGTTGCTATTAAAGCAATCACAGGCGGAGTTAGAATTTTGAGTTTATTTAGCTCTTGAATCTAATAAAAATAACTTACTAGGTTTTGGATATGGGTTTTTCATTCAAATATAGAATTTTGTGATACTAAAGCAAGTTGATAAAGTCACTAAAGTTTATCCATTATAGCAGTAGATCCACCTAAATTTTGAGTAGATTTTGTCTTATAATAATTTAATTGTGACTTTATAATAGATAAAAAAAATTCTTCAAAAATAAGATATATTGAGTAGATGTTGTCTTATAGCAGGTAAAATTTAATTGTGACTTTATTGATATAATAGATAATTTTTTTTTTCAAAAATAAGATTTATTGAGTTTATTTGGTTCTTGATTCTAAGAAGACAACTTACTGGATTTTGAATATTATTTAAAATAATATTAAGTAAATTTTTAATAAAAATATAAAAGTGTGAGATATTAAAGCCAGTTGACAATGTCACTAAAGTTCATCCATTATAGCAGTAGATTCACCTTAATTTTGAGTAGATTTTGTCTTAAGAAAATTTTAAATATGACTTTACTGATATAATAGATAAAATTTTTATTTGGTTCTCGATTCTAAGAAGGCAACATACTGGATTTTGGATATTATTTAAAATAAAATTAAGTAATTTTTTAATACAAATATAAAAGTGTGAGATATTAAAGCAAGTTGACAAAAACACTAAAGTTTATCCATTATAGCAATAGATTCACCTTAATTTTTTAGTAGATTTTGTCTTATAGTAGGTAAAATTTAATTGTAATTGTACTGATATAATAGATAATTTTATTTTTAAAAAAATAAAATTTACTGACCATATGTGAAATTAACTTGACAACAGGTACAAGGACAACACTGATGAGGAACAATATCAATCCTTCATTTTACTATTTACGAGACTTGGAGAAAATTACGATTAACGATGAAGAAATTCAATATATATCCTGCACGTTGGAATTTGGGGGCAGATAAAAATGGTGGAATGTTTATAGATACAGGAACATCTATTTCACAATTTCCTGCTGATGTTTATGTCCAATTTAGGTATATATTTAGGTCTGAAGTTAAAGGTATGATATTGGATGAAAATCCACCAGAATCATTTGATACTTGTTATTTGGCAGATAATAATATTAATTGGACCAATTTTCCAGTTGTTAGGTTTTATTTTAAATTCAGTATAATACCTATTAAAGCAAGACAACAACAAGTGATGATATTATATCGGAAAAAATACGGCATGGGTTTTCGTAGTTCGAGTCATAATTTGTCTGTAATGGGTGCCAATGTATCACAGACTTTTGGGTTGACTTTTGATATTGATGCATGGTGGTTGACATTTTCACCAGATGCTTGTGAATGAAAATATAAAAGGTTATTATATTATTGTTATGTGTCAATTCGTTATTAGATGATAGTATTGTATGTTTATATATATATGGCGATGTTTAACTGAACACCGAATTTAAAAAAGAAATAATGCCTTTATTTCAAAAAAGAACGAAATATTGTGATTGCATTATTATATTTGTATTTAAATGTGAAATGTGCATATTGTTCTTTGTAATGCGCTAATTAAACCCTTCTTCTTAGTCAATAAATTTTTGAAATATAATGATTTTAGAAGGGAATTTTAATTAGGCAAAAATACACAGGTAAGCACTTTTTTAAAAATATTTAAGAAAATAATACTACTTTTTATTTATGTCATGACCCCAATCCCGGTCGTGATGGCGCCCAACACAATTGCTAGGCAAGCCCGATCAATTAACACCCACAACTCAATCACACCACTCATTTTCAATTTATAGCATTAAATTAACCGTTTAACAAGTCTATTAACCAATAATTTAGATAGAGACAGTATGAATCACTGACTTAGCCAACATCTCCCAAAGACCTGGGGTCATGAGTCTAGAGCCTCTACGATAACAAAACAAAAAAAAACCTCAGTAATGCTGATGTTCTAAAATGCGGAAATAATAAAGGGATAAGGGGAGGAGTCGGGTCCTACGGACATCAGGCAGCTACCTCGACAACTCCTGAAAAACTCTGAAAGCAGCAAACAACTCAACTAAGCCTCCGGGACACCTGAATCTGCACACATGGTGCAAGGAGTAAAGTGAGTACTTCCAACTCAGTAGTAATAGACATATATAATGACTGAAAGTAAGAAATTCCGAAAATACCACAATGTAAAGCTATAACCAATAATTCTACACATTTAACGATGGAACAACATCAGGTAATGACAGGTAACACGGATAGATATCGATGCATGAATGCAATGCAATGCACATGACCGCTGCGACATAATCCCCGATCCATTTGGGTACACGCGCTCACTGTGGGGGTTCAGACTCCGGAGGGGCTCCTACAGCCCAAGCGCAATATCATCGTAGCATTCGCTGCGGCGTGCAGCCCGATCCACACTCAGTCCAGGTATATGCATGTAAGCCACACAGGCACAGTCAAGTTTATCATTTTCAATTCCAATTATTAGGAATTATAGATTAAGTATTTAAAACTTTAGGAATTTACTAATCATTTTGAGACGGTGTTTAACTCAGGACTGATATCATGAAAACATGCTAAGCATCATGAAAACAGTGATAATAATCTCCAAGGGATCCAAATAATCGGCATGCAACCCAAATATACTCATAGCAAATCCAAGTAGGATGTTTATCAATCAATTTCTAGTCAATACACATTATGAACATCACTCGGACGGACTAAGCCATAGTCCTCCAATCACAAACGATCCCGCACTCACCGTAGAGTACGTGTCTCGCCTTAATATAGCGTCACAGTGTGATATACTAGGGTTTTAAACTCTCAGGTCATCATCTACATCTATTACTCACCTCAAACCGGCCACAAGACTAGTCCGTTGTGCCTTTTCCTCTCGAATCCATCTCCTCGCACGTCCAATCTGGTCAAAACCACAACGAATACATTACAATAGGCTAAAGAAACATAACCCGATCAAAAGAACTCAAAAAATACCAAAAATCTCGAAGTTGGCAAAACCCGAGCCCCGGGCCCACTCCTCGAAAAATTACAAAATTTACATCACCGGATTTCTCGTCTCGCCACGGGTCTATACACATCAAATTTACTAAAATCGGGGTTCAATTGCCCTTTCAGAACCCAAATTTAAACTCTCTTAAGTTTCAAGCCCTAACCTCCATTTTTACCCTCTAATTCCTCAAATTTCAGTGTTTAATCCATGATTTTACACTATATAAACATAATCCGAGTCCAATAGTTCATACCTGATGAAACCTCTTCGAATTCTTTCAAAAATCGGCCAAGAAACCGCCCTAGTCGAAACCCAAAATATTTTTCCTTCACTTTCAATTTCGTGAACACTGTTCACTTTAATCCAGACCGATTTCCGCTTATGCGGTCCAAAACTGCTTCTGCGAAACCCGCTTATGCGAAGCCTTGTCCACTTCTGCGCAAAGCCAAGCCTCCCCAGAGAACCGCTTCTGCGACCCCTTAACCGCATCTGCGGAATCGCTTATGCGGTCCCTTTTCCGCAGATGCGAAAATGACAGAACCAACAACTTCAAACATGCAACAAACTCTGAATTCTCCGTTTAACCACCCGAATTCACCCCGAGGCCCATGGGACCTCAACCAAAAGCACATAGATGATCTATTACCTTATTCAAACTCGCTCGAACCATCAAAACACTATCGTTAACATCAAAATCCTCAATTATCCTCAAATCAAAGCCTAAGTTTCTTAAAACTTCCGAATTGCGCATTCGATAAAAAACCCAACCTAACCACCTCCGAATGGCCTAAAACTTTGCACACATATCCAAAATCACCTAACGGAGCTACTTCAACTCTCAGAATTCCATTCCGACCCTCAGATCAAAATCTCACCTATCAACTGGATATCGCCAAAATGCTAACTTCGCCAATTCAAGCCTAATTCTACACCGAGCCTCCAAAATTAATTCCGATCGCACTCCTAAGTCACAAATCATCCCCCGAAGCTAATCCAATCATCATAATTCACATCCGAGACCTCTAACTAGCAAGTCAACTTCTAATTGACTTTTCCAAAATAAGCTCTCCTTTAAGAGACTAAGTGTCTCATTTCCATCTAAAACCAATCCAATTATACTCGATCACCTCAAGTACCAATAATGAAGCATAGAGAAACATAACATGGGGGAAACGGGGCAGTAACTCACGTGACAACGGGCCGGGTCGTCACATCCTTCCCAAATTAAACAAACGCTCGTCCTCGAGCGTACCCAGAGTTGTCCTAGAAGCCAGCCAAGAACTGAACAACCTTACCAGGCATGTACCCGGGGTGATCCCACGTCACCCTATCTCTTATAGGTCCGACAACACAACATGGCTGAAATTACCCAATCCAGTCTAGCCCATAATTCACAGAACTACCTTTTCACTTCTGAAACCATCAATACGATCAAACCTCGCACCTATACTTTGAATAGTCCCGAACCAGTTGTAATAACCCATAATTGCAACCTCAATGAAATCATATGATATACCACATAATCCAGTACCTGAAACGATAACTTCTATTCACAATAGCTGTCAACAACAAACATATACCGATAGAAACCTCTTATTAGCTAAAGTCCCATTCCAACACTTCATATCCTACCAATGATAATGAAACACACAACAAACCGTAACCATTTCTCAGATAACCACTCATGAAACCACTTCTTTTTTGACTAATACCACAGCAGATTTTCGAAATTATACTCAAAATCAGAACCTCGCGTCAATATTGAGAATAAACTCGAACCTCGATATTATTCTTCCAACAAGCTGTAATCAAATCTGTTCATGTTCATTAATGACTCAAACGATCACCTTGAATTCAACGCACCACTCTGGTAATATCACAGGCCTAAGGCACATCTTGCATAATCCACGCACCAATGGTGGGCGGTCTGAACGTACTCAATTTATGACAAATTACTCAAACAAAAGAGCTGTAACTCAAACTCCTCAGTACCATCACAACACAAGGTTGGGACCCCGTCCCACATCATAGAAATAAAATACCTGAATCTACCCCGAAGGGTTTAATCTCCACGTAGTCTAGCTACAATTCGCGATCTTATCCAAACACTATTACACATGAAGCACCTCAAGTCACCATGCTCAAAATAGACAGCCACGCACAGATTGGTGTCTGAAACCAAGCAATCCATCACACCCACGGTGAAGCAAGTAATATATACCATTCAATCCTGAAAGGACACAACCGATGCGCCATTCGCCGAGCAACACCCAATACGGACTTTCCTCAGAAACTAGGAAGCAAGGCATACAAAGTAACATATGGAAAACTATTCTCAACATCACACTGTTGCGGCGTGCAACCCGATCCAGATAACTTACCCGTGGCGGCGTGCCACCCGATCCACACAAATATCTCACATAGGGAGATGCACATCGAGCCAAACTTGCTCATCATAACAAAATACTGAGTATCGGTCGTAAGCATACTGAGTGCATAATGATATCTACATATAGCGTTGTAAGCCACAAAACTCAAACACAACTGAGGTTCCCCCCCCTCAACTTCCACTATGAATCTCGATAGCACCGCAATATATGTGCCCACAGTCCGAAAATCATAACGCCTTGCAGCACAGAAAAAGCACCTCATAGATCTCCCCAGATCACTAGCAGGTTCAATAACGATCAAATAAGTCTATCCTTCATCAATACAATTCGGGGCCAACCAAGCCAACTCAAGCGGAACGCGTATCCAATCAGCTTACTAACAAGCTCATTACCAAGAAGCCTGAAGCTACTTCTTCCACTACTATAGCTCATGCCGGAGCCGTATGATACGGTGCCCGACACCAAATAAATGCCGAAATCCACAATCTCGCCCGGCGACATGCCCGACCACAAGAAACACATTCGAAAAAGAGTCCCTCAATACTGGAACCGAATTAATGGTAGAAACCTCTACACTGACATCCGCCACAAAGGCCCAATTAGGAAAGCAATCCTTCCCAGCCGCCCGCTGGTCTTTGGAACACAACCATTCAGCTAGAACATAGTCCGATGTACCTCGCCACGCAACCTGTGGCCTTTTTCGACATAACCCATAGCACAATAGTCTAGAATAACCCAACACCGAGACAACCAGTCTACACCCCAATATCATATCCAGAATCTAATATACGAAGAAAAGAAAGATCCACTCGGGATTCCAAACCCCCAATAGCCGCTAACGGTACCAATATACACTATCCACAACCACTACATAGCCTGAACATGAGAACTCCCAGTCTCCAGCTCCACATAGCA
>MDKF010124868.1:0-28738 GCA_026770625.1 Nicotiana glauca | reverse complement strand
TGAAAAAATTAAAATAACTAATCCCGTTCCGACCGTCCTTTAATTGGAAAAACTCTTTTTATTTATACCCTTCGCAGGGGTGTGAGCGCCGTAAAAAAAGAGGTGTGACAAGGGTTTTTGCCATACATATTTGAAATTTGCCCCTTAATGATACCACAATGATCTAATACAGTTATGTAACTTCAATCTACAATACCACATTCAATAGGGCCAATATTAGTACTAAATCCCATAACTTATGTCATTTAGGCCTATTATCAAACATCTTGTAGGCATAGATATTTACACCTCATAACTACAGTATTGGTTCCTCCAACTATTACCATTAACCAACAATTCATCCCACTATTATACTTTAACAATTTATACTCCTAACATCACATGTATGATCAGCCATTCACACCCAAACCAACCAAATTCCATCAAATAAACACCTTTAAATCCATACCATGTTCATGTATTTAAATTGGGAATTTATGGTCTCCAATCACTATACCATAAGTTGTAATACATGATTCATACTCAAAATTCCATAATAACACCATATATGTAAGTCTATGGTGTAGGATTTACCTTTTGGAAGAAATCTTGCAAAACCCTCCTTTGAGTTCTTGAAGGAATTTCTTGAAAATCTATGGATTTTATGAGTAGATTTCATCAATACTAGTGTAGGAATGATGGAATTTCATACCAAGATAATGGAGATTACTTACCTTGAAGAGGGTAGGACTTGGTGCTCTTGAGTGGGTGAAAAAAACCCAAAGGTCGTCCAAATAGAATGGGGAAAATGAACACCGAAATTGTGTTTTAAAGGCTCAAATATCAGATGCTATGCGGATGCTTCGCATCCCCACTTCACTCCTTTCAGGAGCTCGGATGCTGACCCGGATGCTATGGTAGCACTTCACTGCCAGCCCCTCTTTTTGGATGATATGCAGATGCTTCGCATCCGTGCATTCCTCCGCCAGCCTTTGGTAGTTTGGTCATAACTTCTTGTAGGAAAGTCCAAATGACGAACGGTTTGAAGCGTTAGAAACGAGAGATTTTAATTTGATAGGTTGTTCATCACCCAACTCCTTATATAACTGGAGATATGATCATTTAAAGTGAGGTCTTGTGCGCACTCATTTACAACTTTCGTCTATTATGAAATATTTCAACTTCAAAAGTTCCCGTTAACCATCTGAAATCACCCCGAGGCCCCCCGGGACCTCAACCAAAAGTACTAACATATCTTATAATGTTATTCAAACTTTTTCCAATTATCAAAATACCACAAATAACACCTAAACCATCAAATTGCACCAAATTCAAGCCTAAGTCCATCCAAATTTTCCGAAATTCGCATTCGATAAAAAACCCAACCAAAACACCTCCGAATGATCTGAAATTTTGCACACATATCAAAAATCTCCTAACAAAGCTAGAAAAATTGTTGAAATTCCATTCCGACTCTCGGATCAAAATTCCACCTATCAACCGAAATTTTGCCAAAATACTAACTTCGCCAATTCAAGCCTAATTCTATACCGGACCTCCAAAATTCCTAAGTCATAAATAATTCCCCGAAGCTAATCGAATCATCAGAATTCAAATCCGAACCCCCTAACTCAATAGTCAACATCCGGTTGACTTTTCCAACTTAAGGCTTCTTAAAAGAGACTAAGTGTCTCATTTCTTATTAAAACCACTTCAAATCAACTCGATTACACAAAGTATGGATAATGACGCATAAGGAAGCTGAAAATGGGGAAATAGGAGCGGTAACTCATGAGACGACGGGTCGGGTCGTCACAACTAGTTTGTAAAATAATCTAACTTATTTTAGGAAAGGAGCTTGAAGACATCATTAAGCTAATTTGTCCTAAGTTAACCTAGCTCTGATACTATTTTTTAAGGATAAAAAATTATATTTAAAAAAAAATTTATATATATATATATATATATATATATATGGATGTACACTAATCAAATATAATTTTCACTACTCTTCTTCATTATATAGATAATCCCCACTACTTCTTACCATCATAGTTGTAACTTCCACACATCCATAACTTCCCCATGATCTTTCTCCCATGTTGTCAATTGTTAATACCATGTTCATGACATCCATTTATATTACCCCAATGTCATCCTATAAATAGAGGGCCTGGACATCAAATTGCAGACACTTGAATACATGGAAGAAATAAGAATCTCTCATATGTTTCTCTCTACATTCTTGTCTATTTTCTTGTTTAATATTGTTAATTTGAGCTAAATTTTTAACACGTTATCAGCACGATACTCTAACTTTTCCGAGTGAATTGGATGGCTTACTTTATGATAAATAATATTATTTTGATATACGTTCTATGTTGGTTGCTCTCTATCGGCAAAAACCCCTTTTTAGAAAAAGTTATGAGTTTGCACTTATCATTTGTTAATATTTAAAGAAAGTAATTTTCTCCAGTTATGCGATATCCAAGACCAACTATAAGTTTTTTTAAAAATTACATTGAATTTACCGTGATTCTAATTACCCCAACACATTCATCTATATATTAATAATTGATCCTAAAAATACAACACCCAACACATTCATCTGTGTATTAATAATTGTTCCTAAAAATACAACAAAAATTATGTTTATGCTCCGAATTTAGTTCATTATTTTTATTGATGACCTTTCATTAATTTGATCATTATCCAGAAACTTGGGGAGCGTTCTAACTATGTTACAAAATAGTATTTTCTCATTGAATAATAATACATGATGGAGATCTGCTAGTCTTAGTTAACGAACATATAGAGTTTATATTTTTCAATTTAAAATGTTATGACTAATGTTAATCTTAAGCCATAAATATTTGTTGGAAGCATAATTACTAGCAAGAAAAGAAATAGTATAATACAAGATCTCCCGCCCAAAATTCTCTATGGGTGTTACCTCCACATAGAGTGCTAACTGTGAGCACCTAATTTTTGTCTCACATGAAAATTACTCCTAAAAATAGTTTAAAGATAATTTTAATGGTTTTTATGAATTTTAGGAGTTTTTCTTTATTTGGTTTTGCATTTATTCGATTGTTTATGCATACTAGGAATATCGTAAATCATAAATCATAAAAAATGTTCAAATCTTAATTTTATAGCATTTTGGATTTTAAATTGTATTTTAGGATTTAATTACATTGTTAAATACATTATTAAATATCTAAAAATAAAAAATACATTCTTATATTAGTTAATTAATTAGGTCATTAGTCAATCATTAGGTAAAATAAATAAATAATTTGGCCATAATAATAGAATTAAACTAAAGTGGCCAACACCGCAAAATTAAAAGAAAGAGGCTATTCTGCCTTGTCTTCAAATTGGGCCGGTGATCAGCAAAATGACCCAAATTTTCTCTGGCGCATTTCCCTAACCGCCCCGTCTGCCCCTCCTTTTAAGTAAAAAAACCTAGCTGCTAGATGAGAACACACAAAGAACCCTTCCCCTAATTTTTACCTTATCTGCCGCCCTCAGTATCTATCTTCTCCAAACAACAAGCCCTTCTCGCACACCTTAGAACCCTAGCGGTCGCCACCCCCTCCCTCTCCTTCTTCTTTTTTCTCTCCTCGCTCTTCTCACGGTTGAAACACACTAGCATTCATGAAAATACTCAGCAATTAAAAAGAGATCTAAAAATTCATTAAAAAAAAGGGAGACTCAAATATGAAATTTTTGAAGAGAACATGCAAAATAGCTTATGAAAACTTTGAAGTTAAAAAAAAAGAATTTGGAAGTCAGATTCGGGAATGAAAACTTTTGGAAAAGCCAAACTGAAATAAGGATTTCGAGGGAAGAGAAATTGGTTGAAATTTTGCTATTTGCTGCGTTTGTTGCTGTGATCTTTTCCTGGACTCAAATCTGTCCACTCGGCCTTTATTTGGCTTTCTTCTGCTTCTAAACTCAATCCTAGCATAACAAGGTATGTTTTCTTTGTATATGTTTTCATATTTAGCGTAATATGAAATCATGATTACTTTGGTTTATTTATTATTGTTGTTTGGATGTGCTGCTTCAAATTAATCTAATATAATAATTATCAGAGAGAATATTATTCCTATTGACTAAAACTGTCCTCATGAAAGTGATTTAAAGTCTGTGCTAATGCAAATTTCATATATTGGATTCTGGTATTTTGGATTGTTGATTCAAGTTTTAGACAATCCAAGTAATTCCTTGTATATTGGAAACAAAGCTTCAGGGATTTGATTTTTTTGTTTTTTTTGTATTAGATGGTTCGATCAAATGAGCTTAATTCTGACAAAGCATAAACACTAAAAACCAGACATTTGGCCAACATTTATATAAAGACAACTTCTATTCATGTAGCATGCTCTTGTAACATATTTTGGGTAAGAATACGTGGTATTCAGACATAAATGGTAATCTTCCCCTCCTTTTTTCTAAAGCTGAAGCACAAGTGAACTCTACATTAATCACCACAAGTGAGGATAATCTTACTCAACAAAAGAAAGGTTTTTTTTTTACATTTCCTCATATAAATAAACTGCCTGCCAAAATAAACACATAGTTCAAATGCATATAGCGTATGAAATGGTGTGCTTTTTTATATTGTTGAACGAATTGTTTGAAGGAACAGTAAAAACAATATGACAAATCCACCTTTTCTGCACATTTATCCGTGAATGATATTCATAAACTCTGAGCATATCAGATGCAATCTTGAACTTAGAAATTAGAAATTAACCACTCATGAACCTCATAGTTTTCTTTGGGCGCGTTTCTAATCTACTATCGTGACTATGTACGCGTTCGCGTGACATAATTACAAATTCAAAAATAAATCAAGGTACGCGTTCGCGCTACTTTGGTCAGAGAATCTTAAATTAATAAAGCGTAATTAATCGTGTACACGTATGCGTGACATGATTTTAGCGTCCCAAATAAAGCGAATTTACACACATATGATCCGTTTTAAAGATAAATCCATAACGCCATAATTAAAAACGACAAAAAGGTAAATGTATATAGGTACTAAAAGGTATTTGTTAAGCGTCTTAAAACTAAAAAGGTTGTTAGGTATTCAAATTAGTCAGGTTTTGTTCAGGTGGTTGGTTTTAATGGAAATCTGGCTTCACATCCTTACTTCACAAGATCCAAAGGAAAGGTTCTTATGGCCTCCGAAAGTCATCTACTAATTATCGATCCTGAGTATAGCCTAGAACCGGCTATTCCACAACCAAAATCAGCAGTTGCTGAAGAGAATAGGATGTTGCATCTCCGCATATTGGAAATGTGGGACGCCTAGTCTAATGGTAGGGAACCACCAAGTGCAATCCCTCGGTTCCCTGACGTGATCCCTAGGTTAGAGAAGGCTACCAACGCCCATGTGCTCAACCCATTCACCTTATAAGGGTTCCATCAAATATCATTTAATGGTCCTGGAATGCCTTCTGTGGTTCGCCCCCAGGCGCCAGCTTTAAAGGCACCGCCAGCAATGTTCTTTGCAATAATGTTCGACTTGATTCCGAAAGGATACATAGGTAGCCTTTCTCTAGGGTTCAGTCACACCAAAATAAAAATCCACATTTTCCAAAAGTTGAAACTGGGGCAGAAGTTATAACGAGTTGGTGATGGTTTCGCCTGAAAGGTTCCAAAGTTATAATTCAATCCAAATCCTTTTTACCCAAATCATTGTCAAAGTCCTTTCGATCAATCAATGCGAATGTTTAAGAATGGTAGGATACAACTACGTGGATTTGAGATGACCAAAATGAGAGAAATAAAATGAGAGAGTCATGTTAGTAAAAACCCTCACGGGCACCATAAGGCGATGGTAAGCAGAGAACTTGAATACGAGAGAGTCTTGTTAGTGAAAACTCACAAAGAGAACTATAAGGCCACGATGAGAAGAAAAATGAGAGGTCAGCTGGTGAAAACCTGCAAAGGGTACCACTGATCAAAAAGAGGATCCTCACAGCCATCGGCATCGATAGAGTCTTGGCAAGGTTTTTCGATTTTGAGACAAAAGTTGTAATGAATTTCTAAGAGTTGGACGGTTTACACAGATCAGACATCCAGTCCAAGAGGCATTTCATGTTCATTGAAGTCCTCATGCATTCCAGATAAGTCCTTCTTTCCTTTTCCCTAAAAGGATACCTCTTTCCTAAATTCATTTGTTCATTTCATCGTTTGTTTTTTTTCTTTGAATCCCTTTCGGTTTAACTTTATTCCGAAACTTAGACAAAGAAGAGATGGCAAGACCAATTTGCAGGACTCTCGTTTGATACAAGCTAATAAGCAAAAAATACACCTAGTATCAGCATGGGCATCAAGTTGACCACGACTATCCATGGTGGCCAATGCTTCAATATCAAAACTCTTGGAAAGAGAAAATCAAATTGAAGTGCCTATAAGGGAAAATAAAGTTGAAAATGGTGAGTCCCACGTGTCTAACCGTCTCGGCAAGGTTTGAAAAGCCAAGGCACCCTAAATGCTCTAAAATTAAAACTGGAAGAAAGAAGCCAGAAATAAAAGGTCTACGAAGGAGAAATAAAGTTAGAAAAGATTAAGTCCCATGCGACTAGCCGTTGCGGCAAAAGTATGAGAAGACAAAAGTTCCCCAATGCTCCGAAGTTAAAAATTGAAAGAAAAAAGTCTGAAGTGAAAGGCCGACAAAGGAAAAAAACTCGAAAAGGTTAAGTCCCACACGACCAACAGTCATGACAAAGCATAGAAAAGCCAGAGGTTCTCCGGGGGTCAAAAATGCAATTGGTATTAAGGAAACAACAGTTGCAGTTAAAAGGGCCGAGATCAAGTGACTGAAACAATCAAGGCCACAAAACCAACTACCGTTTCAAACTGACAAATTGTTCTTTGTTTGAAAAATAGGAAACATGTTTAATCGAAAAGCAACCTTGCAAGAAGAAGGTGCAACCAAAAAGAAACTGCACAAGGGCTAGAAATAGCTTTGCAGCAACAACTCCAAAAGGGAAAGTGTCCTCCAAAACTCCTTCTCGCATTTACTCATTCTCTAAAAAAAAGAAGAGAAATATGATGATGAAAATGAAAAAAAAGGAAGAAAATTCAATATCATGGTAGTATAGGGTCTCCAATAGGCTCTCCACTCCCTAGTTGATATTTTTTTAGACATACTAATCTCATGTCGCTTTTCTAACATAGGGCTCCACTCCCTAGCTGATACTTTTTTGAGACATAGGGTCTCTACTCCCATGTCGCTTTTCCAACATAGGGTCTTCACTCTCTAGTTGATATTTTTTTATACATAGGGTCTCCACTCCATTGTCTCTTTTCCAACATAGGGTCTCCACTCCCTAGTTGGTATTTTTTTAGACATAGGGTCTCCACCCCCTAGTCGCTTTTCCAACATAACGTCTTCGCTCCCTAGTTGATTGTTTTTTAGAAATATGGTCTCCACTCCCTAGTTTCTTTCCCAACATAGGGTCTCTACTCCCTAGTTGAAGTTATTTTAGATATAGGGTCTCCACTCCATAGTTGTTTTTCCAACATAGGATCTCTACTCCCTAGTTGAAGTTATTTTAGACATAAGATCTCCATTCCCTAGTCCCTTTTCCAACATAGGATCTCCACTCCCTAGTTGATGTTTTTTAGACATAGGGTCTCCACTCCCCAGTATCTTTTCCACCATAGGGTCTCCATTCCCTAGTTGATATTTTTTTAGACATAGGGTCTCCACTCCCATGTCGCTTTTCCAACATAGGGTCTCCACTCCCTATTCAATATTTTTTAGACATAGGGTCTCCACTCTTTTCCAACATAGGGTCTCCACTCTTTTCCAACATAGGGTATCCACTCCCTAGTTGATGTTTTTTTAATCATAGGGTCTCCACTCACTAGTCGCTTTTCCAACATAATGTCTCCACTCCCTAGTTGATTGTTTTTTAGACATAAGGTCTCCACTCCCTAGTCTCTTTACCAACATAGAGTCTCCGCTCTCTAGTTGAAGTTATTTTAGACATAGGGTCTCCACTCCCTAGTCGTTTTTCCAACATAAGATCTCCACTCTCTAGTTAAAGTTATTATAGACATAGGGTCTCCACTCCCTAGTCGCTTTTCCAACATAGGGTCTCCACTCCCTAGTTGAAGTTATTTTAGACATATAGTCTCTGATAAGTTAGGATTTTACCATGATTATACCCCTTACTTGCTATTGCTTTTGTTACAAATTGCCACAAAATAGTCCCAAAAGGCTTACAAGTTGCGCTTGATTGCAGGTTTGAGCGATAAGGTGACAAATGTTAAAGATCGGCTCAAAACGGAGTGAACCTGCCAAGTGTCAAAGACCAAGTGAAGTTGAGGAACAGGAAGACCTAGCGCAGACCGCACTAATATGCCACGCGGCCACGCTAGGAGATTCAGAGAAAGGTTAATTCAAGTGCAAGCCGCGCGACCGCGGTCCGCGCTAGTGATGTTAAGAGAGACACCAGTGCAGGCTAAAGTCCCACGCGGTCCGCGTGGATGAGATTCAGAGACCTGGAGATTTGACCAAGTCAAGCCACGCGGCCGAGCTATCTTATTGTGCGGTCCGCGCCTACTTCACCCGCGGACGTGCTACACTTTTGGGCGGTCCGCAGTCCCCAACTTCAGAGATGAGATTTGAGAGTTCAAAGAGCCTACGCGGCTGCGCTACCTTTTTGCCCGGTCCGCGCTTACCCCATATGGGTATTTTTGTCCAATTTTTCTAGCCTAGTATAAATAGGACATTTTACTATTTTTAGGTTAAGTTTTATGTTCTGAATAGAGCTGCGCTCGTGAGACTAAATATTTTTGCCATTTTCGGCACTTTTACTCTTCATTATTGTAGATTCTACTTAGTAATCAATTAATATGTTTATTTCATCATCTATTTCTTCTGTTTATTCTTTAATTAAGTCTAGCTAAACCCATTAGCTAGGGTTGTGGCTCAACCCTAGTGTGGGTAGTTGATGGGTGTTGCATTCTAGGGTGAGATTAAGATTGGGTGTTTGTTATTTGGGTTAATTTTGTGTTTCAATATAGAATTTGTGGTTGCAAACATGAATTCAAAGCTTAGTGGGTCTAACTTGTCTTGAGAAAGAAAGTCTATAACCCTAAAGTTGACCCAAAAAGGAATTAGGATGGACCCATGAGAATGGTAGTCCCAATTAACGGGTTAAACCTTGAGAGAGTAATTACCCTACTTGAACCCTAGTTGCTTGGTCAAATTGGCCTACCCAATTGGACTCGAGAGAGTCAATTGGGCAAAATCGTTCTCTCTACCGAGAGGTGTGAGAATGAGTACCATTGTGCAACGGTTATAGCATAAGCCCCAAATATATCAGTCTCCCCTTAGTAACTTCTGGCCGTTAGCTAGCCACCTAGGTAGCGTCACGACCCTAGTGCCTTTCTCCATATTAAATACTACTCAGCAATATTCTCCTAGCATAATTTAGTTTTAATCATTAGTTTTACAAGAGTAGTTTATAAAGAAAACCCAAAAATGTTTGAAGTGACATTAGAAGAACAACCACAATTCTAGGCTAGACAGACATTCTAACTCCATTACTAGCTCCCTGTGGAAATTCGACCCCGAACCACTATTCGGGTAAAAGCTATTGCTACCCGCTCTTCCTACCATGGTGTAGTGTTGAGTTGGAATCGAACACTTTTTGGCGCCGTTGCCGGGGAGCTTACAGTGTTGACTATCTGTGTAGCTAGTTTTGTGTTTTGCTTCTCTTTCCTTCTTGTTTACTAATTTTGTTTGTGTCGATCTATCAGGTACAAATGGCTCTCAACAGAAATGACCCTCTTGGCAATGTTTTGGCGGGGAGGAGGTTGAAGATATTGATCAAGATGAGCTTCCAGTACCTCAAGTACCACGTAGAGGTAGAAATGCCAATGCAAATCCGAATGAGCAAATCCCAGACCCTCCTCCGCCACCGCCAAGAGTGGCTCCAAGGGTGTTGCCAAATCAAGGGTATGCTAGTGCCATTGTTCCTCCCCGAATCCGGGCGGGGAACTTTCAAATCATGAATGTTATGCTGACTTTGCTTGAGCACAGAGGGTTTTTTATGGGCGCCTCTGACCAAAATGCATACAAGCACTTGAAGGGGTTCGTAGATACTTGCTGGGAGAGTAAATAAACAAATGTGTCCGAGGATGCTTTGAGATTGAGTCTTTTCACGTTCTCTCTTCAGGGTAAAACGTTGGATTGGTTGGAAAGGCTCCCCAATCATTCTATCACCACATGGGATGAATTGGCGGACAAATTTATTGCAAAGTTCTTTTCTCCAAGTTATATGGTAGCTCATCAGGATGAAATTCTAGCTTTTAAGAAAATGCCAATGGAACCTTTGCACGAGATATGAGAACGATATAGAACAATGGTGAAGGAGTGTCCCAATAATGACATGACTGAGGCAATGATCCAGCAGATTTTTTATAGAGGCATCAACACCACGAATCAGTGCATTGTGAACCAACTGGCCGGTGGGAACTTTATGAAACTTTCTTACCAAGAAGCTTGTGATGTACTTGATGAAATGGCCGATACCTCTTCGGCATGGCAAAGCCGAGCAGATATGCCCCAAGGTGACCCACGGTCATCCATTTGCGCAAGGAATTGAATGATCATGGCCAAGCTATTGCCGAGCTTACAACAATAATGAATCAGTTGGCGAAGGCGCAATTGCAGCAAGTTCAAAATTCGCGCCAAGTTAATGCAATGGAAAATGTTTCTATGTTAAAAAGGAGTCAAAGAGGGCAACAACAACAACAACAAGGTAATTGTGAGAAATCTGACAACAACAATGATGGTGGTGGTTATTCGAACGAGTGTTATGACGAGCAAAGTGAAGAATGTCAATATGTCAATGATTACCAAGGGAATAGAGGAACTCAAGGGAATCAACAATGGCATCCCCAAGGAAATTGGGGCAATCAACAAGGTGGCAGAAATTGGAATAACAATAATCAACAACAAGGAGGTAACAATTGGAAGAATAACAATCCGAACAACAATTGGGGTAATCAAGGTAACAATCAAGGAAACTGGAACGGGAACAACAATAATTGGAGCAACAACAATAACAATCAAGGCAAGTGGAATAATGGTGGTGGGGGCAAGGATTTCAAAGGCCCTCATGTTTCAACAACCAAACAATCCACCCCCTTTTAGTCGCAAGCTTCTAGTTCTTCCAGAAGTGATATGGGGCGGATAGAGATGATGTTCGAGCAGATGATGAAAAGGAACCAAGACTCTGACGCCCAATTGGCTTCACATAACATATCTATCCGGAACTTGGAAGTGAAAATAGGACAAATTTCTCAAGCTTTAAATACCCGACCTAAGGGTGCTCTACCTAGTGACACGGTAGTGAATCCAAAGGGGGGTAACAATCATGTAATGGCGGTTACAACTAGAAGTGGAAGAGGTGGTGTAATGACGACCTCAATGGAAAATCAAGTGGTGAATTATGATATTGAGCTCCAAAAAGATGTGGATCCTTTGCTTGTTGAAGATGTAGTTGAGCCAAGTGTGAACAAGGAAGTGAGATTAGATATTGATGAGGCCGAGGTGGAAACTCAAGAGGCCGTGAACCCGTCTAGGGAGCACATAATTGATATGCCAGAACCGGTGGTGCCGAAAGCCAAGGCACCCTTGCCTAGGCCGCCTCCACCTTACCCTCAAAGGCTAGCAAAGCAAAAAGTAGACAACTAATTCAAGAAGTTCATTGAAATGATGAAGAGTCTTACTATAAATGTGCCATTGGTGGAAGCCCTTGAACAAATGTCGGGGTACGCAAGGTTTATGAAGGATTTGGTAACCAAGAAGAGGTCGATAGAGTGTGAAACAATTAAAATGACACATCAAGTGAGTTCTATTGTTCATTCTATGTCCCCAAAACTCGAGGATCCCTGGGCTTTCACTATCTCTTGCACTAGCGGTAGTGCGGAGTTTTCCAAAGCCCTTTGTGACTTGGGGGCTAGTATTAAATTGATGCCTTATTCGGTTTTCAAAACGTTGGGAATCGGACAACCAAGGCCAACCTCCATGAGGATTCAAATGGTGGACCGATCAATGAAGCGTCCCTTGGGCATAATCGATGATGTTCTTGTTCATGTTGATAAATTCATATTGTCGGCGGATTTTGTGATATTGGACTGCGAGGTTGGATTTTGAGGTGCCAATCATTCTTGGAAGACCTTTCCTAGCTACAGGGAAGGAATTGGTAGATGTTGAAGCTGGGGAGTTGACATTCCGTGTGGGTGACGAGAAAGTGGTATTTCATGTGTGCAAATCAATGAGACAACCCAATAGCACGGAGGTGTGTTCATTTGTGGACATTGTCACAGCTGTGATAGTGGATGATACAAGTTCCTTGATAAATGTTGAAGATCCTCTTGAGGCCGTGCTTCTTAATATGGATGTCAATGTTGATGCCGGTAGAGTGGAGTGCGTGAATGCATTGCATGGTATAGGTTCATATTCATACTAGCCTAGAAAGCTATCTTTGGATCTTGAGAATCGCAAAACTCTTCCAATCAAGCCATCTATTGAGGAGCCACCGGTGTTAGAGTTGAAACCACTTCCTCCACACCTCAGGTATGAATTTTTGGGTTTAAATTCCACTTTACCTGTTATTATTTCGTCTTGCTTAACTAACATGCAGGTTGACACCACTTTAGCGATTTTTTCAAATGCGCAAAAAGGCGATTGGATGGACATTGGCCGATATTCGGGGGATAAGCCCCATATTCTGCATGCACAAAATCATCTTGGAGGAGGATACGAGGCCGTCTTTTGAACATCAAAGAAGACTAAATGAGGCAATGCAAGAAGTGGTAAAGAAAGAGGTTATCAAGTGGCTAGACACCGATGTGGTTTACCCGATCTCGGATAGTTCATGGACCTCTCCGGTCCAATGTGTGCCAAAGAAAGGAGGGATGACGGTAGTGACCAATGACAACAACAAGCTTATTCTTACTCAGATGGTTACGGGTTGAAGACTGTGTATGATTACAGAAAGCTTAACAAGGTGACAAGAAAAGATCATTTCCCATTACCATTCCTTCACCAAATTCTCGATCGTCTCGCGAGCCGGGCTTTTTATTATTTTCTAGATGGTTACTCGGGGTAAAATCAAATACTAATTGCCCCAGAGGATCAAGAGAAGATGCCCTTTACATGTCCTTATGGCACATTCGCCTTCTCGAGAATGCCCTTTGGACTATGTAATGCCCCGACGACCTTCCAAAGGTGCATGATGGCAATTTTCACCGATATGGTGGAGGATATCTTGGAGGTCTTCATGGATGATTTCAGTGTGGTTGGGGATTCATTTGAGGATTGCTTGGTGAACTTGGATAAGGTATTAGCTAGATGCGAAGAAACCGACCTTGTGCTCAACTGGGAGAAATGCCACTTTATGGTGGAAGAGGGTATCGTTTTGGGTCACAAATCTCGAAGCAAGGAATTGAAGTTGATAAGGCAAAAATCGAGGTCATTTCGAGGCTCCCTCACCCTACTTCTGTCAAAGGGGTGAGGAGTTTTCTTGGTCATGCCGGGTTCTACCGGCGATTAATTAAAGACTTCTCGAAAATTGTGAACCCACTTTGCAAATTGTTGGAAAAGGATGTCAAGTTTATCTTTGATGAGAAGTGCATGGAGTCTTTTGAGCTATTGAAGCATAAGTTGACCACAACCCCTATCATCACCGCACCTAATTGGGGGTTGCCCTTTGAACTTATGTGCGACGCAAGTGATGTGGCGGTGGGAATGGTGTTAGGTCAACGGATCAACAAGATGTTCCACCCCATGTATTATGCTAGCAAAACGATGAATGAAGCCCAATGATACTACACGGTGAAGGAAAAAGAGCTATTGGCTATTGTGTTTGCGATGGAGAAATTTCGACCTTATCTTATGGGGGCGAAGGTGATTGTGCACACGGACCATGTCGCCCTTTGGTATTTGATGGCCAAGAAGGATTCGAAAGCAAGATTGATGAGGTGGGTGTTACTTCTTCAAGAATTTGACTTAGAGATAGTGGATAGGAAGGGAAGAGAGAATCAAGTTGCGGATCATTTGTCCCGGTTGGAGGAAGAGGGGAAGCCACGCGACAGTGTTGAGATAAATGATACATTCCCCGACGAGCAGCTTCTCTCCATTTCTATGTATGGTATGCCTTGGTTCGTGGACATCTCCAACTTCATTATGACTGGTAATGTCCCGTGTGAGCTCTCTTCCAATCAAAGGAAGAAACTCAAGCGGGATAGCTTGGATTCATATTGGGATGATCCGTATTTGTTTAAAATTTGCACAGATGGGGTGGTAAGAAGATATGTACTGGAAGGTGAACAAATAAGCATATTGGAGGCTTTCCACTCTTCTCCCTATGGTGGCCATCACGGCGGAGAAGGGGGGGGGTGAGGATGGCGATATTGTTGCGGTTTCTATTGGCCGACATTGTTTAAGGATGCTAGTGACTTGGTGAAGAGATGTGATGCATGTCAAAGAGCCGGCGATATTTCAAAGAAGGATGAGATGCCTCTCAATACGATTCTTGAGGTGAATATTTTTTATGTTTGGGGCATTGATTTCATGGGTCCATTCGTGAGCTCTTGTGGAAACACTTATATTCTCGTGGTGGTGAACTATGTTTCAAAGTGGGTTGAAGCCGTGGATTTACCCAACAATGAAGCCCGGAGTGTTGTGGCGTTCTTGAAAAAGAGTATCTTCACTAGGTTTGGCACCCCTCGTGCTATCATTAGTGATGGGGGGTCTCACTTTTGCAACAAGGCCTTCGACTCATTGCTTGCTAAGTATGGAGTTAATCACAAAATGACCACCCCCTATCATCCACAAGCTAGTGGTCAAGTGGAAGTCTCAAATGGGGAAATAAAGAGTATCTTTTCCAAAACGGTAAATGCTAATAGGAGCGATTGGTCGAAGAAATTGGATGATGCTCTTTGGGCTTATCGGATGGCCTACAAGACTCCAATTGGTATGTCTCTATATCGGTTGGTGTTTGGTAAAGCTTGCCATCTTCTGGTGGAATTGGAGCACAGGGCTATGTGGGCGTTGAGAAAGTTGGATTTGGAATGGGATGTTGCAGCCAATCTCCGTGTTGAGCAATTAAATGAGCTTGATGAGTTTAGATTTCATGCCTACTCCAGCTCGTCCTTGTATAAGGACAAGATGAAGTACCTTCACAACAAATATGCTTTGGGAAAGGAATTCAAGGTTGGTGATATGGTTCTTCTTTTCATCTCCCGGTTGAGGTTATTTCCGAGCAAGCTCAAGTCAAAGTGGAGTGGCCCTGTTGAAGTGGTATTTGTGACTCTTTTTGGTGCTCTTGATCTCAAGAACAAAAATGGTGAAGTATTTCAGGTCAACATGCATCGTGTGAAGCATTATTTGGGAAAGTTTGATGACAACCATATGGTGGCACTCCTTCATTTGAAATGATGTGATGGTAACATGCGTCATGTCACGATGTTAAATCAGGCGCTTCTTGTGAGGCAACCCATGTCTTTTTCTTTTTCTTTGGTTTTCTTTGTAGACTAGGATTTTTGAGATAATTGTTTGTGAGATGTTGTAAGGATAATGTTGAAGTAGTGCAAAACAAAAGTACAAAATAACAGGTCTCTAAAGTTTTCCATGTGGTCGCGTCACATATCAACGCGGTCCGCACTGGCATGTGCAAGGATGACCAAGTCTCTGAAGTTTGCCATGCGGCCGCATCGCATATCAACGCGGTCCGCACTGGCATGTGCAAAGATGGATAAGTCTCTGAAGTTAGCAGCGTGGCCGCGGTGCATTATTGCGCGGTCCGCGCTGACAGGACCCACATTTCATGCTCTCTAAAGTTTCCAACGCGGTCGCATAGCATAACGGTGCGGTCCGTGTGGGAAGCTTGGTTCAATGCTGAAGGATACAAACCTAGAAGGTACACGACCACTTTTGCACGGCCGCACTGGTAGGTAGGTACGGGGCCCCACATTCTTCTATAAATAGAGACCCAAGGCTTCACTATACCCTTTTCGCACTTTGACATCCTGAGCCCTATTCTATTGTTCATCTCTGAGACTAACCTTGTGTGCTTGCATCAAGTGCTTTGATTCTTCATATTCCTGGTAACATTTCTTACAAATAGCATTAATTAGTTGCATTTTTTTTATTTCTGTTTGCTTTCCAGTAGTGTAGCTTCTTCTTTCTTCCCATTTTTCTTAGGTTAATAATTAGGTTAGTTTTCTTGTTAGTTTTGACTGTTGAGCATGATTTTCTATATGGATAATTGATCAGGGACAACTAGGACCCAAAAACTTGAACAAAAATGGACAAAATTGTCAAACCCTAACTCAGTTCATGAACATGGCCCAACGCGGCCGCGTGCCCTTTCTGTGCGGTCCGCGTTGGTTCTTCTGTGTGCTTAACTTGTTACCAGCGCGTCCGCGTCGCATTTTTGCGCGGTCCGTGCTGGCCCAATGCGGCCGCGTGACATTTTTACACAGTCCGCGTTGGGAGATTCAGAGAGGTGTTGTTGGAGGCATATGCCCAGCGTGGCCGCGCTCCAGTTTTACGCGGTCCGCGTTACCCCTAGCGTGACCACATGACTGTTTTGCGCGGTCTGCGCTCCTGTGTCCTGCTTTTGTGTTATGCAATCAACTATGTTTTCCTCTTGTGTTATTCATATATTCCACTGCATGTGCTTAAACTAACAATGTTAGATGCGTATTTTTTGCAGATCTTGGTTAAACAAATAGGCGATAAACAAGTACAACAACCCGGGAGAGGTGGTGCCTCTCGAGGGGGTAAGGGCAAGAGAATAGCTAAACTCACTCCCCATGCTCGGGCAAACATTAAAGAGACCCGGAAACTGATACGAGCTGCTGATAGGGCTGCCTCTCATTCTTCGGGGAGTGAATACGTGCTATCCAAAAGCATATCCTCAGATTCTGTCCCAACTCACATAACCTACCCCCTCCACCTAGTTGATACTCCTCCACCATCACCCTCAATCAAAAGACCCGTGAATGTAGTCTCAGATTCATCTGATGAGTCCGCAGCAGGTAGTGGTGAGCAATACTCCACCTCCCCCACAACTTCATTATCCGGGGAGAGTGCAGGCCAGGGTGAGGGAGGTGAGCCTCAGGTTGGGGGAGTTGATAGAACTAGAAATCCTGAAGCTTGGAAAGATCGCTTCGTTAGTCAGGTGGCATTTCACAAGTTTAGGGAATGGTGGCCAGTGAGGAAATTGATTCCAGAAAGAAGTTTCATTGGCAAGGACCTTTTGCCCCACAACCCAAATGTGCAAAGGGAGTTCCGAACCAGACATGGCTGGGAATTTTTCAAGGAAAGCTGCATTGATGCTAATGAGCACATGGTTCGAGAATTCTACTGCAATGTGGCTCACATAGTCAAAGATACGAAAGTGACCAAGGTGCGGGATAAAATTGTGCTGTTTGATGGAAAGTCCTTAAATGAGTACTTGGGGTTCAAGGAGGAGGATGAGTCGTAGTATTTGGCTAAGTTAGCAATGGGTGAGGAAGTGCGACCCTGGTTGGCTGAGTTCTTGGCAGTCCCAGGCATTGTCCCAAAATGGTTGAAAGCCGGAGAGAAGATTTTCAGGAACACCTTCAACTTCGATGCTAGAGGGTGGTTGACATTTGTTTGCAGCTGGCTTGACCCATCTACCTACGATCATACCGTTCCACTTGCCCGGGCTGTTCTTATGGCATCTATCATGGCCAGGTTTCCGATTAATGTGGGTAATGTGATCTCGAAGGTGATCTCTGCTGTAGGATAGGAGACGACCACAAATACCCTTTCTCTAACACCCTGTCTATGTACTTTAGGGATCTGCAGGTCAAGAAGAAAAGATTTGATGTTATGACCAAGCCGATGGCTCCCTACTCATGGTACAACATGTTGGGTTCGGATAACCCAAAGTCAAAGAAGTACCATCCACCCACCTCTGCCCTAACTGGCTAGTATGAGGAGCCAATTGCGGTAGGGCCTTCCACCGGGCCTTCCACCATTCCTGTTACTACTACCAGTGAGACCTTGACCCCTGGTCCTTCTTCTATTGCTGGCCCAAGTACTTTAGCTGGCCCAGCAGTCCCATCATCAAAGACTCATCCGTTCACTGCCCACCAGTTGAGTCAGTCATTAGCCAGTTTGAACAACTATATGTCAGCTGCGACATCCAAGTTGTCCACATTGGCTACTTCAGTTGAGGCCCAGTCAACACCAACCACTGTTCAGATTCTTCAATCTATTAAGGATACCTTGAAGAAGCTCCTGGCCAACCAGGAGAAGATTTGGAGACTCAGGCCAACTTGACTAAGGCGGTAGATTCACATGGCAAAGCTCTCAAGGAGCTTGCCAAGGAGCACAAGAAGATGAGAAAGTCAAGGGCGTCTAAGGAGTCGATGAAGAAGCTTAGAGAGGACGTGGACAAGCTATTGATAGATCAGATGCCTTTAGACTTGCTATTTGGGGACCCAACCCTAGACCCAGTATCATCAGAGCCATAGCAGGAGCAGGCACCCAGGCCTTCAAGGAAGAAGAGGAAGCTTCCCAGCATAGAGGGTATAGTGATTGAGCTTGCAGAGACTCAAGAGATCCCATCCAGTGATGCACCCACTATTCAGCCAGTCCAGGAGCAGGCCACTATCCCAGCAGTAGAGCAGCAGCAGGCAGGGGACCAATCTGAGGTTCCCACCCATACAGGGGATCAGGGGGCCACTGAGGATCCTATGGAGACAGACCAGGACTAGGGAGCTCTTCTATATCCTTTCCCTGATATTTTGTGCTTATTTGTGTAGTTGGCATTGGGGACAATGCCAGCTCTAATTCGTGGGGGTGCACCCTACATTTTTTTGGATTATCTGGATGATTGTATATATTAGACTTTCATTTTATGTTCTATTTATTTGATTTCCTAGTTGGTCTGTATATAACTTTACATTTGAGTTACTTTTATCGTACTTTTTCTTATCTTTTGGTCTGTATATAAAGTTACATTCGGTATATTTTCATCCCTCATTGTATATTCTATTCCCCTATTGTATATATTCATTCTGTTTTTCTATTTTCACAAATTTTTTTGCTTTTAGCTTCGTAGATAGGCTCGTAGCCTTTGGTTTTGTTTTTGGCGTTTTCAATAAGCCCTTGGTTTTCTTAATGCCACGGTTCTTTCCAAGGGTGGAGTATAGTGCGAACGGGGTGGCTCTTCCCAATGATAGATGGCGTGACAATCTTCTTAAAGGTTTGAGTCCGTTTTTGATTTTTTTTCTTTTGTTTTTGTTATTTCGTAGTTAAGGGTACCTCAGGCAAAGCTTCACTTGGGCCTAACATATTTGCCTTTGATCCCATGGTCAAACACATAATTTTGTGTTTAGGGTATGGTGAAAGTCGTGGCCTTGAGACTCTTGTGCTGACCAAACAATCATCATGTGGTCTTTTTGGACCATTGTGTGCTTAAATCGTAACTAAGGTCATTGTGGGCCCTCGACTGGATATCTTTAGCAATCCCCTAGCATGTGTGGTAAGGAATCAAATTTTGATTCGAAGTCCCGAGCCAATGGTCTAGAACTTGCCCTAAACGTTTGTTGAGGCAAAATCATAGGTGAAGTTTGACTTGAGAAGTGATTATAGGCTCTCCTTGATCCAATTGTAAGATGAACAATTCCACGGCCTACCAAAAAAATGATCCCTAGTTAACCCTTTTGAGCCTTTAACCTTCTTCTTTCATGAACCAATGTTACAATCCTATACCCGTTTCTACCCTTTCTTGGCACCCACACTTCCCTTGAGCAATGGCAAAGTCTAAGTTTGGGGGGAGAGACAAGAAGGAAAGCAAAAAAAGGGTAAAAGGTACTAAAGCAAGAAGAAAAAGGCAAGGCAATGAAAAAGACAAAAAGAAAGACCAAGTTGAAAAAGGTGTGGAACAAAAGTAGAAAAAGGAGAAATGATTTGAATTTCCTAAGCAAGAGTGACAATGTGTCCCTCTAACCCCTTGAAAAGAAGTGACTTACTCAAATGAGTCAAAAAAGTTTGCCATAATGAATCACAGAAAGTGCTTAATGGAAGGTTGAACCCATCTGAACAAAACCATGTCCCTTTACCCAAAAGCCTTCACATTTGACTCCCCAAAAGCCCAATAGGATCTTGAGTTAAAGGGAACCTACATTAGTGGATACTTACATAAGGGGCAAGCATATGGTACCTAGAGTCAGACTTGTGGCCTTCTTTTCGAGAGAAATGAGTGAAATTCCCATAAACCTCGATTTGTGTGTCAATACTCTAAAAGGTGAGGTTCGCTTAGGGAGAGTTGAGAATGTTTGAGTTTGGGTTACACAAAGACCAAGGTATTTGAGAAAAGCTCTTTGATGAAATGTGTCAACCCTTGATGCTCTTGTGTCACACTTTATCCATAGTTTCAAAAGCTTAAAATGTGTTAATGATGCATTTGTATTGAGGGCAATTGTTAGTCCCAATTGATGTTTGTTGAGGTTACTTTAGGATAGCTGGAAATTCTTGGATTGCTCTTTTAGGGTGAGTCTTATTTTGTTTGCTTGAGGACAAGCAAAGGTTTAAGTTTGGGGGAGTTGATAAGTTAGGATTTTACCATGATTATACTCCTTACTTGCTATTTTTTTTGTTACAAATTGCCACAAAATAGTCCCAAAAGGCTTACAAGTTGCGCTTGATTGCAGGTTTGAGTGACAAGGTGACAAATGTCAAAGATCAGCTCAAAACAGAGTGAAACCTGCCAAGTGTCAAAGACCAAGTGAAGTTGAGTAACAAGAAGACATAGCGCGGACCACACTGATATGCCACGCCGATGCGCTAAGAGGTTCAGAGAAAGGTTAATTCAAGTGCAAGCCGCGCGGCCGCGCTCCACTTCTACGCGGTCTGTGCCAGTGATGTTCAGAGAGCCACCAGTGCAGGCTAAAGTCCTACGCGGCTGCACTGCATATCAGTGCGTTCCGCGGGGATGAGATTCAAAGACTTGGAGATTTGACCAAGTCAAGCCACACGGCTGCACTGCCTTATTGTGCGGTCCGCGCTACACTTTTGCGCTGTCCGCGGTCCCCAACTTTAGAGATGAGATTTGAGAGTTCAAAGAGCCTACGCGGCCGCGCTACCTTTTTGCGCGGTCCGCGCTTACCCCGTAGAGGTATTTTTGTCCAGTTTTTTGAGCCCGGTATAAATAGGACATTTTACCATTTTTAGGTTAAGTTTTATGTTCTAAACAGAGCTGCGCTCATGAGACTAAATATTGTTGCCATTTTCGGCACTTTTACTCTTCATTATTGTAGATTCTACTTAGTAATCAATTAATATGTTTATTGCATCTTCTATTTCTTTTGTTTCTTCTTTAATTATGTCTAGCTAAACCCATTAGCTAGGGTTATGGCTCAACCCTAGTGTGGGTAGTTGATGGGTGTTGCATTCTAGGGTGAGATTGAGATTGGATGTTTGTTATTTGGGTTAATTTTGTGTTTCAATATAGAATTTGTGGTTGCAAACATGAATTCAAAGCTTAGTGGGTCTAACTTGTCTTGAGAAAGAAAGTATATGACCCTAAAGTTGACCCAACAAGGAATTGGGATGGACCCATGAGAATGGTAGTCCCAATTAACGGGTTAAACCTCGAAAGAGTAATTACCCTACTTGAACCCTAGTTGCTTGGTCAAATTGTCCTACCCAATTGGACTCGAGAGAGTCAATTGGGCAAAATCGTTCTCTCTACCGAGAGGTGTGAGAATGTGTACCATTGTGCAACGGTTATAGCATAAGCCCTAAATATATCAATCTCCCCTTAGTAACTTATGCCCGTTAGCTAGCCACTTAGGTAGCGTCACGACCCTAGTGCCTTTCTCCATATTAAATACTACTTAGCAATATTCTCCTAGCATAATTTAGTTTTAATCATTAGTTTTACAAGAGTAGTTTAAAAAGAAAACCCAAAAATGTTTGAAGTGACATTAGAAGCACAACTGCAATTCTAGACTAGACAGACATTCTAACTCCATTACTAGCTCCCTGTGGAATTTCGACCCCGGACCACTATTCGGGTAAAAGCTATTGCTACCCGCTCTTCCTACCATTGTGTAATGTTGAGTTGGCATCGATCAGTCTCCACTCCCTAGTTGATTTTTTTAGACATAGGTTCTCCCTAGTCTATTTTCCAACATAGGGTCTCCACTCCCTAGTTGATTTTATTTTAGACATAGGGTCTCCAGTCCCTATTCTCCTTTTTCAACATAGGGTCTCCACTTCCTAATTGAAGTTATTTTAGACATAGGGTCTCCATTGCCTAGTCTTTTTCCAACATAGGGTCTCCATTCCCTAGTTGATTTTATTTTAGACATAGGGTCTCCACTCCCTAGTCGTTTTTCCAACATAGGGTCTCTACTCCCTAGTTAAAGTTATTTTAGATGTAAGGTCTCCACTCCCTAGTCGCTTTTCCAACATAGGATCTTCACACCCCAGTTGATTTTTATTTTAGACATAGGGTCTCTACTCCCTAGTCGTTTTTTCAACATAAGGTCTCTACTCCCTAGTTGCTTTTATTTTAGATATAGGGTCTCCACTTCCTAGTCTCTGTATTCTCAGGGTACACTAATCCGTACCTTTTATTTGCTTTCAATAAAAAATAGTATAGAGTTTTATTACAAATAACTTACAAAATTTTTTCTAGTGAAAAACGGGGCAGAAAAATTTCGTTCATTTGTTAGTTTTGGTGCCTAAGAAGGTTATACCTCGAGGCACAGGGTTCGTGATGACCAAGAAGAAGTCTCAATCCAAAATAAAGAAAATAAAAAGAAAAGAAGTGAATCCAAAATGCCAAGAGGATGAAAAGATGTGGACTGCTCAAATGATGACTGAAGTCACAAGCATTGTATGTCCCCTTTTGATCAAGAAAAGCCGTAAAAGAATGAACTAGCACCTGCAGCTGGCAAGCATCAAGATTCAGGTCAAAGTTTGTGTGGGGAACCCGCCAAGACTCTAGATGAAGCTTGAGAAGACTTATATATAGGAATTTTGTAACTCATAGTTTATAAGATTGTTTAGTTTCTTTTCATTTTTGATTTTGGTGTAATAAGGATCTCAACAAGCAGTAACAAATGCAACAACAGTGAAATTGCAGTTTCTCGGCAGTCCCAGCTACCAAAATTCCAGAACTGCACCGACATGATTCCTTTATAGCCAAGGATGTGTAGGCAACCTCCGAAGCAAGATTCAGTCAAACTTTTTCAAAGTGCTTCCAAAGGAGTATCAAACGGGCAAAAATTATTCATGATTTATCACTTTATCTTTGCCCGAAAACTCTTCATATTCTCGAGCAAAGAGGAGCTGTGAGCACCTAATTTTTGTCCCACATGGGAATTACTCCTAAAAATAGTCTAAAGATAATTTTAATGGTTTTTATGAATTTTAGGAGCTTTTATTTATTTGGCTTTGCATTTATTCGCATTGTTTATGCATGCTAGGAATATCGTAAATCATAAAATCATAAAATATGTTCAAATATTAATTTCATAGCATTTTGGATTTTAAATTTCATTTTAGGTTTTAATTACATTGTTAAATGCATTATTTAAATATCTAAAAAAAAACATTCTTAGGTGTAACGACCCGGCTGGTCGTTTCATGAGTTGCCGCCCCATTTTCCCCATTTCTATTTCATTATGTGTTTTCAGCAGTATTTCATTGTATCATGTTGGTTGGTTCGGATTCGGAGTGGTCTTGGAGTGGAATGAGACACTTAGACTCTTATTTAGAAGCTTAAGTTGGAAAAGTCAATAAGATGTTGACTTATGTGAAGAAGATCTCAAATGTGAATTCTGATGGTTCAGATAGATCCGTTAGGTGATTTTGGAGTTAGAAGCATAATCAGAATGTAATTTGGAGGTCCGTGGTAGAATTAGGCGTGAATTAGCGAAATTGAAAATTTGGCATTTTTCGATCGACAGTGGAAATATTGATATCGGGAGAATGGAATTTAGGAAATTGAAGTAGGTCTGTAGTGTCATTTGTCACGTGTGTGCAAAATTTCAGGCCATTCGGAGGTGATCTGATAGGTTTCGGCATCGTTTCTGAAATTTGGAAGTTTATAAGTTCTTAGGCTTGAATCCGAGGTTGATTTGGTGTTTTGGTATTGTTTTGAGTGATTCGAAGAGGATCGACTAAGTTTGAATAATGTTATGGGATGTTTTGGCATGTTTGGTTTAGGTCCCGAGGGCCTCGGGTGAGTTTCAGGTGGTTAATGGAACAATTCTTGATTTTGGAAGTTGGCATATTTTCTGGTATTTTGTTGCAGAGAATTCCTTTGGCACGTTCGCGAAGGGATATTAAGAGGGGAAGCTGAGTTGTTCTTCGCATTTGCGATGTTTCTCCCGTGTCACTAAGGTGTAGGACTTAAGGCTACACGTTCGCGAGGTATGTTCCGCGTTCGCGTAGGGTCATCCAGCTAAGGCTTCGTGTTCGCTAAGAAGGAACTTTTGGTCTAAAGCAGCTTGTGCTTCGCGAACACAAGGGCAGTACCGCGTTCGCGAAGAGGAAGTATTTGGGCATACTGTTTAAAGTTCAAAAATGAGGTTTTGAGTTCATAATTCCAAAATTCAATAGAGAGCTCGGGAGAAGGTGATTTTAGAGGGGATTTTCATAGAAGTGATTGGGGTAAGTGTTCTTCACTTGATTTGGTTAAATCCCATAATTATGTCTTCTAAATTGGGAATTTAGGGTAAAAATTAGGTGGGGGGGAGGGGCAAATGGAAGAGAATTAGAGAGCTAATTCTGGGGATTTGAATGGCCATTTGATGTCCAATTTTGATGAATTTGATATGGGTAGACTAGTGAGTGAATGGGCTTTCTAGTTTTGTAATTTTTATCGGAATTCCGAGATGTGGGCCCTGGGGCTGGGTTTGAGTCAGATTCGGGATTTTTGGTCTAATTTGATAATTTTCATGTGGAATTCATCCCTTTAGCGTATATTGATGATAATATACTAATTTTGGTTAGATTTGCAGCATTTGGGGGCCGAGTCGAGAGGTAAGAGCATCGCGGGTTAGAGTTTTGTCCGGTTTGAGGTAAGTAATAATTGTAAATCTTGTCCTGAGGGTATGTAACTCCGAATTCACATCGTTTCACTATGTTGAGGTGACACACATGCCAGATGACGAGCATGTGGGCGTTCACTATTGGGGATTGTGACTTGGTCCGTCCCGTAGCAACTATTAAGTTGCGTATTTGACTGGAAACTATATGATACTTATGTGTTTTCGAAAGAATTTCTATGATTTGGGCTAAATGCCATATTTGGGACTCGTGCCAAGCTGTTTTCTATATTTGGGACTTGTACCAAGATGTTTGGACCCTTAGGGGCCTTTTTCTTATTATTTCCTCACTGTTTTGACATAAGTACTATACTCAGTCATGCTATGTTTTACTGATTTCATAAGTCAATCTTTATTACTCTGTTTTGAAGTATAAAATGATATTTTTGGGTTGAGCACCCTGGTTTTACTGATAGCCCGAGTGGCTTGAGAGATCTACGATTGAGTGAGGCCGAGAGCATGTAATTGTGAGGATATTGAGAGTATAGCATGTGAGTTGTCCGTGCAGCACTTGAGTTGTCCGTGTGAATTCTGATATTGGTACTATAGCACATGAGTTGTCCGTGCAACACGTGAGTTATCCGTGCATGTTATAGTGCTTGGGCTGTAGGAGCCCCTCCGAAGTTTACACATCCCCGATGAGCGCGAGTACACTGAGTGAGTGATACGAGATATGGCCGAGGGTCAATTTATGATTGATATTGTGCCTGAGGGGCTGCTTATGAGTTTAATTCACATTTACTATTAATTATATTGAGTCCCTGCTAAAAACATTTGAAAGATATATTCAATGGTTTTTCCTAAAAACTGGATGTAAAATGAGATAATTTGACTTACATACTAAATTCGGAGCATGTTATACTTACTAAGATTTCATGATGTGGTTTTATGTGTTTCTTACTGCTTAGTCTTTATTTACCTTTATTACTTACTGAGTTAGCGTACTCACATTACTCCCTGCACCTTGTGTGCATATCCAGGGGTTGCTGGATGTGATAGCGAGCGTTGATCTTCATGTGCCACGGATATTTGGAGTTGGCAAGGCATCTCCATGGCGATTGCAGCCTTGTCCTTATCCCTTATAGCTACCTATAATTATTAGTAGTTGATTTCTTGACTATTCTAGTCTTGTTATATTTCGGACCAATTGTAGTAATTGCTCATGACTTAGTGACACCCGAGGTCGGGCTTTATTTTCCATATTTGGTTTTTGACTTTATACTTTTTGTGAGGATTTCAGTATGAAAAAGGTTATTATTTAAATTTTAATGGAATGTTGAACTATTTTGGGAATGTGACGGCTGGCCTAGTTCCATGATAGGCGCCATCACGACCGGGATGGTTTTAGGGTCGTGACAAGTTAGCATTAGAGCTTAGGTTACATAGGTCTCACGAGTCATGAGCGGGTTTGGTAAAGTCTTGTGGATCGGTACGGAGACGTCTATACTTATCTCCGAGAGGCTGCAGAACCTTTAGGAAAAACTTCACATCCTTGAATTCTTGTTGTGCGAATATGTTGATTCTGGTAACTAAACTTCTGTTATTCTATTCTCTCACGGATGGTGAGGACACGTGCTATAGGTCAGGAAGGACGACCACCAGTACCACCAGTTGGGGTCGCTAGAGGCCGAGTTCGCGCTCGAGGCCATGGTAGGGGAAGGGATGTAGCCCGCACAACAGCTAGGGAGGCACCTGCAGTTCCACCAGTCGCCCCAGTTCATGATCAGGTCCCAATTATGGACGAGCAGGACCAGCTCAGGCACCGACTGTGCCTATTGTTATTCTGGGTCTTCAGGAGATCTTAGCTCAGATCTTGACCGTATGCACCAGTCTTTCTCAGGCGGTTGCAGTTTTTACTATAACAACTACTTCTCAGGTCGGGGGAAGACACTTAGACTCACGTCGCTCGTACACCCGAGCAGGTTGTTCAGGGACTGCAGACACCGGAGGCACCACCAGCCCAGCTGTTTGCACCTGCTCAGGATTTTGTGGTACCAGTCATGCCTGGTGACAAGCAACGACAATTGGAGAGGTTTGGTAGACTCCAGCCTTCGACTTTCAGCGGTACACATGGCGAGGATACCCAAGGTTTCTTGGACAAATGTCAGAGTATTCTACGTACAATGGTTATTCTAGAGACTAGTGGGGTCTTATTTACTACATTTCAGTTCTCTGGAGCTGCCTTTACTTGGTGGGAGGCTTATGAGAGGCATAGGCCGGTTAGTGCAGTGCCCCTTACCTGGCAATAGTTCTCCGTTATCTTCCTGGAGAATTATGTGCCGCAGTCTTGCAGAGAGGAGCTGCGCATTTAGTTCGAGCAGTTGTGTCAGGATGATATAATTGTGATGCAGTATGAGATGAGGTTCTCTGAGTTAGACCGTCATGCTATTTTGTTGGTTCCCATATACATGGAGAGGATCAAGAGGTTCGTTGATGGCCTCTCATACCAGTTACGGATTTTTATGACTAGAGAGAGGGTGTCCGGTGCTTCTTTTGAGAAGGTAGTTGAAATTGCTCGAGAGATAGAGTCAGTTCGCTTCCATGAGCGAGTTGAGAGGGAGGCCAAGAGGCCTTGGGGAGCTGGTAGTTTTGGTGGCGTTCCTTCTGGAGGTCAGTTTTAGCACGGCAGAGGACGTCCATTCAGACATGATCAGTCAACTCACCCAGTTTATCGTGGGGCATCATCGACCCATGGTTTGCACAGTTCATCAAGGCCACTCATCTCTCAGTGCCCTCCCAGCATAGAGCTCTCATCATGCCCCGTCTGCTCAAGTTTCTACGGGTAGTTCCACGAGGTATTAGGAGTAGTAGTTTCGTCAAAGGAGAGGTTGTTTTGAGTTCGGTGATCTTGGTCATATCAAGAGAGACTACCCCAGGTTGTTGAGTGGGACCCCACAGCAGAGTTCTACGCTATCGACTTCAGCACCAATTACTTCACCACCCGCCCATTCTGCTATGGGTAGGGGACATTCAACTAGGGGTTACCCTATAGGGGAGGTCGATCAGGTGGCGGTCAGGCTCATTTCTATGCACTCCCGTCCAGACCATATGCAATTGCTTCAGATGCTGTGATCACATGTATTATTTTAGTTTGCGACACGGATGCCTCGGTAATATTTGATCCCAGTTCCACATTTCCATATATGTCGTCATATTTTGATCATTATTTGGATACGTTCACATGTCTCTTACTTTATCTGTTTGTGTATCTACTCCGGTGGGCATACTGTTCTTGTAGACCGTGTATATCGGTCATGTGTGGTGATTATTGGGGGTTTGGAGATCCGAGTGGACCTTTTGTTGCTTTGTATGGTCGACTTTGATGTGATATTGGGCATGTATTGTTTATCTTTGTGTCGTGCTATTTTGGACTGTCATGTTAAGACAATGATGTTGGCTATGCCGGGGGTGCCACGGATTGAGTGGCGAGTTTCGACGGATTATGTTCCCAATAGGGTGATTTCATTCTTGAATGCCCAACGGATGGTTGGGAATGGTTTTCTTTCTTATTTGGCCTTTGTGACGGATGTCTCTGTGAGCACGTGATTTTTACCCTAAGCAAATGATTCCAAAAATATCAAATAAAATGATTTTTACAATTTTAAGA
>MU759431.1:77061-94349 GCA_026770625.1 Nicotiana glauca | reverse complement strand
ATCAAAACCTTAGACAAAGAAATTAGCTACTCATAACTATGGGTAAATAAACTAGAATAGAATTCATCATAAAAATAAAAGTAAAGAAGAAAGATGTTGGGAAAGATCCCTCACACTAGTTTTTCGTCCCAAGATAACCTAATAATGACTACTTGCCTCCTTTGGGCGAAGTCTATGGTTTAAATAGGGTTTAGGTCTAAAAAAAATCCCGTTTTTACACTTTGGTCCCTTAACTTTACGGCGTCTGCCGCGGTCGCGGTGGAACCGCGGCAGAACGGTGCCTCGGGTTCTTCAATCTTCTGCAGCAGCTTTTCACCGCGGTTCTACCGCGGTCGCGGTGGAACCGCGGTGGAACAGTACTTTCGGCACTAAAGGGATGGTAGAATGTGACTTCAATGGGAATTTGCATTTTTGGCCTCTTTTCTCGAGTATTGACTCCAAAATAGCTCCTTAGCCTTCTTTAGCCATTTATTACCTATAAATCATGAAAAACACTAATAAGAGCATTTTGTTATCATATATATCATCAAAACAACATAAGAATGTGATTATTTAAGGTATGATTATAGTCAAATTCACCTATTATCACTGCTGCTCATCCAAGTTGTCGGCGGCAGCGGCACGATTCGCCGCTAAATAGTCTCTTTTCCATAAGACAAGGGCGATGGAGCAAGAAACTTTGGACAAACGACCTCTAAGGACCACTTGGGAAGTTCCTTTAGGAATGGAGTTTAGGACCACAACAACAACTAGACTACTTCCATCAACAACTAGAAACTTTGGACAAACGCTGCTGCTCATTCAAGCTGTCAGCGGCGGCTCAGTTTCGATGTGTGAATCCTTCGCGCGGTTCGTTAGTCATAAAGGAGTGATTGTTCCGTGATTGCTCGTCGGTCACTGATCCGTGATCTTGTTTCATCGGCAGTAGTATATAACTCTTTAATGGGATGGGGGAAGAGAATGAGATGTATCAAAACAGAGAAAGAAAGAAATAATGTAACTAATTAGCATATTTAGTGGTTTAGGACTAGGAGGTACTAACATTAAATATTTTGCTATAAACCTTGAAAGGTATCTATAGAATATAATTTTTTAAAATGATATTTATTTAAAATAAATAAGGTATTAACCTTTGCTACATGAGGTAAAAATTCCATAATGAATTGTAACTTGGCCGTCAGATTGATGTGAGAGCCTAGTATATTTCCCAATAAAATTAGGTTTAAATGCAAATCGACGCATGATTTTACAAGATCAGCCCTGAACTTTGAGTTTTCCGGAATAACAGACAACAACGATACAACTCTAAAATCCCATAAGGATCTGAAGAGGATAGTGTGTGCGCAGACTATACCCCTAGGCCCTACCCAATATAGTAGAAAGGTTATTTCCGAATAACAGACATTTGCAACAAATATTCCCCATTGCTATCCGTCAAGGTCCCTTGGGAACAATCACAACTATTGAAGCTTCAAGATAATGGACACGCCCCTCTACCTTTTCTCGCTTAAATACCAGGCTTAGTTCGCATGTCATAGGGCTCGAACCTGTGACATAAGCCACAAGTCCCTCAATCTTTGCAACTTGAATTAAACCACGGGGAGCGCATACACAAGCATGATGTTCTTACCATGAAGAACACACCAAGTGAATAAAATACTTCTACCTCTCTCCATTCTTGTCAACTCTCAATAGCAATACATCCTGTAAATTTATTCCATAGTACATTGAGTATTAGCAGTGAGAAACATCAAAAAAAGTCATCATTAACCTTGGGCCAAGAGAAGTTAACCCAGTTAAATAGGTCTACAAAAATTCCTGAATTCAGGAGAAGGGATAAAAACTTCTGAAAGTGACAATAATGGTATGAATGCTATCATTTGATATTCCTCTGCAGTTCCTCAAGAATGTGGAGTATACATCTTCAAAACATCTTCACTTCTCTGCAATGTATGCCGTCATTTGATATCACTCCTCTGCAGTTCCAGAAGAATGTAGAGGATACATCTTCAACACATCCGCCCATGTGCTCACTCCATCAGTCACTTCCCTCACAACTGATGCGACCTTATCCGTGCTCACCCGGACCTGATCTTTGCTATCCCTCTCTCGCACTGTCACCGATGACGTCGAATCAACTGTGATGGCAAAGGGAACACCAAGTTCATCTGTTCTTGCATACCTTTTCCCTATAGAAGTACCTGCAAACGTAAGCGAGAGCACTTAGCACGGAAGACGTGGATACGGCACCAGAAGCTAAGATAAGTCAAATTACCCTAAGACCTTTTTCTTACTGTAAATGCCACCCACTGATCTATTCTAAATAAAGCAGGTAGCATCTAACTGACATAATAATATAGCACCAATCAGAGCAGATAATGCCAATATGCTTCCACATGCAACGATAATAACATTCTTTACTGTCACCTCTTCTTGGATATGACTCTTACCACAAGAATGGCAGAGTAAATAGAATATAAATCAAGAGAAGAAACAAAAGCAAATTGTTCAAGTGGAAGGAGCTGCAACTGTGCATAGATACATAGAAACAAATTATACACAAAACAACAATCTGGACAAGCTACAAAGAATGATCCAAAAATTTATCAGATCTATTAAGGTGTGGAAAGGAGAAAAAATCAAGGTATCATGCCGGACTCAAAGTCTGAGTGTATTATCAAAGGCGAAAAGCGCAAAAAAGCTCTAAGGTCCATTGGGGATTTAAGCGCAAAGCGCAAATAAAACGTGGGCTTTAATGAAAAAAGTCGCAACTGGAGAAAAAATAAAAATATGTATATGTAATCCAAGACTAATAATTATAAGTACGAATAACCAGTATATGGACAAAGAAATTGAATTTTTTTTACAATATAAAGAAACTCAATTGTTCAATGTAGCTTTTTTAGGATTACACACATTAGCAAGGAAAAGTATGCCTTAGAGCCTTGATGTGAAACTAAAGCGCCCACAAAGCGAGGCGAAGCGCTCAACATGTTTTGAGCCTCGCTTCAGGGCTTAAGCGCGCCTTTGACAATACTTTGACAATACTGAGTCTGACTACCAAATATGTACTCAATGCATGTATCGTCCATATTATGGGTATTCTGACAGTATTCACGTGTCTCTCACAGGGGAAAGTGACAAGTAGGTGAGGGCACAATGAAGGGCAGAAGTACCATTGCACATAGGACTAAAGCTAACAGTGTCTCTCTCCCCTCATCTCGCAATACCATGTGCATTAAGTTCCAAATCGAAGCATAGCACAAAGGAATCAATCGAAGTACTCTTAGCAACATACCTGTTATATCAATCTTATGTGAGATTCCAGCAGAAGTCAAAGACTTTGAGATTAACTTGGCAACTTCTTCATATTGTTGATTCTGAACCAGTGGAAAAACAGTGCATTTGATGGGAGCCACTAGTGGTGGGAAGCGGAACACATTTAGCTGCTCATCTCCACCTTTACTAGGCCTTGTGTAGAATGAATGCTCATAAAGACAATATATTATCCGTCCAATTCCAAATGAGGGCTCAATCACTGAAGGTGTAAACACCCTTTGGTGCTCTTTCTTTTTTTCCTTGGATATAGAGACCATGCTTTTCTTAATGGTGACATTCTTCCCGAGAGTACATACATGGAACTCTACCTCTCCCTTGGATTCCAGATCAGACTTCATCTCCATAGCCACCTTTTCTTCCATTGCCTGGTGTAAACAAAAGCAAGCAGAACAAATCACCATTGCTTTCTATCTAATGCAGCTTATCAAATACTGGAGGGAAAAAAGATCCATAAAATCGAATTTTTTATTAGCAGTCCGAAAATTGAGTTGTTATAGAGTCGTTATAGAGGGAAAAAAAGATCCATAAAATCGAACTTTATAGAGTCGTTATTTCTGATTTACTGCATCATTTTTTTCTAGCTCCTAAAATTATTGCAATTTTTTAATGGGGTCAAGTAAACATTTAAGGAATTTGCGTTTATTCAAGAACAGCAAATAAGTTGATACTCTAGTTAGATTGAGAGCTTCTCTAGGTTAAATTTCGGTTGAAAACTGTGCGCTACCATTATAAAGCCTGGTTATAATTACCTAAATTCAAAATGTAGCAGTTTTTTTTGTCAAATGAACTGTCATTCTTCATCCATTCACAAGCCTAAAAATTAACAAGCAAAATAGCCTCAGCAGACTCAACTCACTAGTACTGTGGCACTATCTGACACTACCCCGAGGCAGGGTCAGGCATGTTAGATAATAGATAGTACCACAATAACAGTGAGCTGAGAATGCTGAGGCAATTCTCGACATTACTGTTTAAGATGGGTTCTGGGGTCAAGAATTTACGAACAACTTTGGATGCTAAACTTAAAGAGGATAATCAATAACTGATTTGCAATTGGCAGTATATCAAAGCAACACATCCATCCCTAATTTACAGAGGCCACAAAAGGAGATCAAATAGAGGAGTCTCTCTCATCATCCTGCAGAGGATTCTGAAGAATTCAAGGAACCAACAGTACACACTGTATTATTTCCTAAGGTTTGCCTAAGTTTTTCAGTATCACAGTTGAATCTTAGCCAATTATGGCAACAAAGAAAAAAAAACTTCTGGTACATGAGGAAAGAGTTGTGGGTAAGAAACCAATTTTGATAAAAGAAAATAAAGTGGATGTTGCTAGAGAATGTTGGTTAAAGATCAAAATAAGAAGAAATTGAACTACATACAGGGAAAACAGAAAGGTGTGATATCACCACAACAAACTATTTCTATATTTCCAGCGTTACTTATGATTTTTGCAATTATTTACTACCACTCTTTTTTCTTGATAAAAATGAAAACCAATCTTTTATTCAAAAGTAATGAAGTTTCTTCTTGATTGCTAATCATTATTCATCCATACCAGTAAATCTATTCCAGAAGGATCTCAAGAAATATCAACCAAGTATCTTCTGCCAGTACATTTAACAGATCTAAAGCAGAGCTTCAATATCAAAACATTTCTGCCATTCTTTATGCTCCATACATTTAGCTTTCAGCTTAAGCTCAGCATCCCTTTCAGCTTAAGCTTCGAATAATCAGCCCTAGGTCCCTTTTCAAAATCTACTAGCTATATTTCTATTTTGTTCAAAAAAGAGGTAGACCCCATGCTTGTTCTGCTCAAGTAACTCTGTTAACCAATCAATAATGAGTTTCATTACAGCAGAGACCTAATCAGTATTACCTAAACATCATACAAAATCAGCATACTTAAGAATTTCCAGTTCTAGCAGTAATAAAAAATCCTAATAGATTTTTTATTTTTGATATATCAAGTGCCAATCTAAATGGATATCTCTAAATTTGCTAATGATAACATAACCTCAGATCACATTAAAATTATTCATGAAATTCACAGACTCTTTTCCTTGTCATATGGCTAGATGGGTTAGTAACTAAGAACGGTCAGATTGATTGAGACCTTACAACTGATGAAGAAGCCAACTGTTAATCTTCCCAGCATTACCTTCCATAAAATAAGACATTTTCTTTTTCAGTCTCCCTTCTTTTTCCTAAACTCTCTTCAAAATTCAAATGGAATATGGGAAAATTAAACAGAAATCAATTGATAAAATAGAATTTCTAATAAAATCACTAGCATTAGAAGCCTAGCAGAAAGTATTAAAAGAATATAGAGTTGTAATAGAACTGATTGCCAATTTTATTCAAACAAACAAATGTAGTTTCATGAAATACTTCATTGAGGTGTAAATGTGGCAGATGTTTGAATTCAATTAAAAATAGGTGAGGGAGTGAATGCACAAGCTACCTCCAAGGCTTCAGTTACCATCTTTTGGTTGCCCTTAAATGCAAGTCCAAGCTCCTTCTTAATAGGTGTTATGACCAGTTTCTGATGTTATACAAACAATTGAAATCAGATGGTTGCCGACATGCATACAACCATATTCATGAAAGCAAATTAGCTAAATAAACAACAACCTCTACTTCTCTTGGTTCTGAAAATTTCTCCTGAGCCACAAGAGCAACAGAACTTTTTTCCTGTCATACAAAGATGTCCAACATGTTACCAATGCGTGCAATATAATATCCAGATCACCAAGGAGGAGAATATTTTAAGAAGTCAAAAATATATTCAGACACTTCAAATTCTTTTTGATGACCGACATTATATTATTTTCTGAATAGCTCTACCATGACAAAACGTCATCACTAAATGCTTATTAATTGAGATGGATACTACAGATGGAGTACATCAGTTTTTGTCCGTAGCGACTGATGCATATTTAGGGAGAAACACTAGGGAGTGCAAAAGTTAGTAGTTATACCAAGATGAATAGAATAAAACACAGAGAGAGCTGAGAATCTACAGAAAATGGGTCAGAACTCAGAATGAGTCTAAACTGCACAAGTTCTTCAACCCATTTGCACCATCCTATCTAAGGCAAGAAATGGTTTCTCCAGGGCATTTGGATGTTTATCTTATGAAGAAGTTCATTCAAGTTTTCAAGGCACCTCTTACTTGCTATCCAAAATGACCACATGAGACAATACTTTATTGCCCCCTTATCCTCGTCGCAATGCTGGGTAATGTTATTAGACATGTTCAACATGTTAAGTTTATTAGACATGTTCAACATGTTAAGTTTAAGAAGCAAGAGTCAAAGATGAAATTCATTGGTAGATTTCATCGACTCACTATAGGGATAGGAATTGTACAGAAGGAACCCTTCTTTTTGTTTTTGTATAGACTCACTATAGGGATACGAATTGTACAGAAGGAACCCTTCTTTTTGTTTTTGTATAGGAGGGCTCTGACTATGTAAATGTACCAGCAGCATCTTAGTGCTAGAATTTTTCTATCAATATATCCTTTACTTCCCCAGACCCCACTTGTAGGAAACTACTTGGCTTATTGTTGTTGTAATATATAAATTATTTACCCGTTCAAAAATAAAGATTAAGAAGCAAAAGCTTGTTTCTTTCACTTTAGATGAATCTTGTAAAGTAAATTCGTTATAAAGATCTAGGTGGAGTAAGTTTGTGAAACCTTTTCAGATATCTTGCAACAACTTTTCCAAAAACGTGTTTGTTTAAGTTTTTTCCAAAAAGCCCTATCAAAATGCTTTTTCATAAAACTGATTGTTTAAGAAGTGGTTTGAGTGAGTTTTCCAAACAAAATTCGCCGTTCATTCATAAAGCAGGCACAAAATTTTCAGATGTACAGCTATCCAAACACTTTGTTAAGTAAACAGAAATGCATGGTTAAACTTTTACCGAATGGGCACGTAAATCATATGCAGATCTATCAGCAATCCCAACACATTCAATCCAACCATAAGAACTCTCAATTTCAGCATCCCAACAATCTGCAGCATAGTGAGCCATCTCATTTGCCAGATGCTGACGGAAACGCAGACGTTCTTTGTCTATTCCAAGTCGTGTTAGGAAAAGATAAACTCTCCCGATAAAGTAGCCGAGTGTTTCATTATTGACAATTCCCTGCCCAAAGTTGGTTCAAATAGTGAAGTTATGGCTTGCATATACAACTGCAAATTAGAAGAACAAGCATGAAGACACAACAGAAACTCACACTAGAAACAGCTTCACCAAGCTGAAGTCTCTTTGCACATTGCCCAGACACTTGTTCATCCCTCGGAAACATTAGAAACTCCAATTTTGCAACATCGGAAAATTTTGGATGAGATTTGTCCTGGGGATCAACAAAATGTTCAATTTCTGCTAGAGTGAACTCACGGACTCTGAGAAGACCTTGTCGGGGAGATATCTGCACAGACAAATTCTACAACGATTAATTCCTTTTGCAACATGATCAAAGACAAGAGGGGTTGCTCTGATGGTAAGCAACCTCCACTTCCAACCAAGAGGTTGTGAGTTCGAGTCTTTCCAAGAGCAAGGTGGGAAGTTCTTGGAGGGAAGGATGCCGAGGGTCTATTTGGAAACAGCCTCTGGGGTAGGGGTAAGGTCTGCGTACATACTACCCTCCCCAGACCCCACTAAGTGGGATTATACTGGGTTGTTGTTGTTGTTGTTGTTGCAACATGATCTGCATATCTGATGGGGGAGAAAGTTTCTTAATTTGCTTAATTTGGTTCCACAGATTACCAACATGCATAGAATAACTATATCCAGAACAACAAACATAAAAGAAATGCAGAAACACATTGTCATTTTTCAAATCAAAAGAAGGCTCATGACCTCATTTCGAAAAGCCTGACCAATTTGAGCAGCAGCAAAGGGAAGCTTATTTCCATTATAATAGTAAAGATCTTTGAAATTAACAAATATGCCCTGTGCTGTTTCAGGACGCATATACCTGCATCGCAAGAAAACAGTAGCACTTAAGTAAGACAAGCTTCAAAAGAACAACAAATATATAATAACCAGCATAGGTTGTTCCACGAGACTTCCTGCCAGATAATACTCTCAAGTCCAAATAGAACTGTGTTAAGTAGGGAGTAAAAGGAAAGTTTAATCAGCATAAAAGGTGAACTATTACGCAATATTCTGAACAAAAGCTCCGACATGAACTAATAAATGAATTGACACCAAAAATTTCACTAAAGCAATAAATTTTTTGGGGGGTTATGTTCACTGTGAGTAATAGATTTAAAACATGGTTCTCACCCTGGGCTCACGCCAGATGGACCAATAGATGTCTGAAACATTAGATTGAATGGATAAGGATCAGAAAGTGGATTCTTTGTATCCGGTGCAGTTATACCATACTCCTTTATCTTGGCACCAAGCTCCTCAGCAGAGAGATCATCCAAAACAGCAAGAATGTGCTTCAACTCTGCGGCCTTTTCCGAAGACAGGCTGAAGTCCTTCTCAACTTTTTCTTTACAATAATCCTTGAGCAAATGGTCAGCTCGATAACATGTTCCTGTCTTCTCATCCTTAACCATCAGATCAGTGAACTTTTCAACGTGACCTGATGCCTTAAGGACAACCTCAGGGGTCACACATGGGCAGTCAACTTCCAACATGTTCTCCTCCAAAACAAAATGCTGGAATGTGACAAGAAAACCAAAGTCTAAAAATCATGAGAAGGTGAATTTATATTCTAAAAATATCCCAAAAGCACTTTCTTCCTTTTACGGTATGTCAGGTCACCTGATCCGGTTATTCTGAGATCCTTGATTTACTTTTAAAAAATGAGCCCCTTTGAATTTGTTTTCGACTGGTCTTTAGACCTAGTGATTCTAAGTAAGGGGGTTTGTTTGGTAGGAAGGTGTGATGCACCACTTAGATCCATCATGGAACTATGATTACCCATCTTGTTCAAGTTTTTTTTCTTTTTTTGATCAAGTGGTTATCTTGTTTGAGTTAATTATCCAAACATTGGCTAATGCTCAAACACAAATAAGTGAAGAAATGACTGGTTAATTTAAGGGTTTAAGCTATATATGCTGGCAATGCAAAGATTTTTTAAGGTTATTTACCATATTTACTAGATTACTTACTAATTGACCAGATTGTATAGATACTTTTTACACCTTAGTGCATAGGACTTGCACTCTTTCAACATATACAGATTGTTAGCGAGAATCAAAACGCAAAATCCGCCAGTTCAAACTGCGTGGAATATAAGCATTCTAGTTGGAGGTCAGTGAATATCCAATAGGTAAGAACATTTTAAAAAATTTAAGCAAAAATCATAAACGTTATGCTTCCTATTTAATCCTAAATATAGCAAAAGCTAACCTGACGCCAGAAAGCGAGTACATTGGACTTGACAGAACAGCCAGGGGGGCCGTAATCATAAAGGCCAGCAACGCCACGATATATTTTGAAAGACGGAATATAAAAAAGACGGCGCTCGAGAGTGTTAACGACGTTCTGACGGAACGCATCTCTGCTGGCGGATGACGAACCGCCGGCAGCGGCTTGAAGCTGGCTCTCAATGGATGATTTCTCGAGCTTCAACGCGTTTAAAGCTTGAACGGCAGCTTCGATTTCAGGCTTGGAAGCACCGGACGACTTTAATTGGCGGACGGCGTTGCCTTGAAACTCGATGCTCGATTGCTTCTGAGCAAGAGCTTGGCGGAGTGAGTCTTCGGCGGCGGCGGCGGCCATTGTTGCGGAAGTATAAGGAGCTCCGGTGTAGGGTTTTAGAAATGAACGAGTGTGGGGAAGATGAGCGGAGATTACGCGGTGGCGAAAGGAAAACGCGCACGTAGTAAGAGCACGAACGATACGCATGCGGCACTGCCACTGTGCTTCTTTTAGGGTTTTGTGCTGGTGTATACATTAAACACAAAATGCAAATAATTTTATAAAAAATAAAAATAAAGACGTTACAACAATGTACTCACTATTACCTCGTACCGTGGATTCCAAGTAGGATAATCTATACGCAAAACCTTATCCTACCTAGTAATGGTATCTCGGTTCTAGAAAGCATAAATAATAGTCCAAAATATTTTATATATATACATATATATAAATTTTATATATTTCTTTAACTACCGAATGTGAATTATTTGCGGGCTACTAGTGATTTTTGCCAAAAGTTCTAACTCTTTGTTTCTCTTCAATATGTTAGAACTAATAGATCACATGAGAGCTTCTTGCATTTTGTATTGGGTGGAAATCGGGTAGTCCCTTGATGGAAAAAGTGATATCACGCCGGAAGGGCCAGGACGTCGAGTTCGGGAGAAGTTCCTTTCTAAGATTGAGGTCAATACTTACCGAGGTCAAAAGAAGGCATATTTCGAGATGATGTTGGCATAATTCAGTAACAGAAAAAGCGAGATACCCACAACGGATCGAAGATCATGGCGTGAATTTCGGAATGGATTGGACCTCAGCGGTTAATCAGTTGTCGAGTATGATTTCCTACTATAATTAGAATTGTACATTATTTAGGATTCCCCTATTATATAAAGAGAGATCACATTCATTTGTAATCATCATTATTCACCAAGAAGAATATATACACTTATTACTTTCTTGCTATTTCGCCTACTGTTCATCATAGTTGCTTTATCATTTTCTATTATCACACCTCGAGGCTACCACAAATCGAGGTCCAGATTTAGCTTGCGTACTTGTTTGATTTATTTTATTATCTAATTTATCTATTTAAATCCTTTTTTGTCAATCAGTATTGAATAAAATCACATATCCTTAAAACCACAATATAAGTTAATTGTTACTCGAATTTTAGGGTAAACTGTTTGGCGCCCACCATGGGGCCAAGGATAATAGTGATTGTTCAGTATTGATTCTTATAACACATATTATTTCACGCTTGTTCTTTTCAAGTAATTTACTTTCACGTTAAAACATGTAAAACTCACAAAACGCACCGCACATGGTGATAAGAGGCTCAGATTTCACAGGGAGAACAAAATTGTAATTGCTCCAGGAGCCGAAGTGCCACTGGTTAATCTCGGGGAAGTACCAGTTGTCGATCCGGTCGATTTCAGTTCGCCAATTGCTTTAAATACGGACCTGGCGCGGACCCCGAATGGAGTGTATGCAGGGAAGGCCAATTTGGTGGCCAAGGTACACCGGGCAAAGGAGATGGAGAAGTTAGTCTCCAGATGATATTTGAGATGCTAAAGGCTAAGCAAGCAGTTATTGCTCAGCTTCAAAATCAACATAGAACTCCGAATGGAGTTGAGCCGGAAATCACTCGCCGTACCGAGCCAGTGCCAAAGAGGTCGAATGGTAACGGGTGATCCTGCAATAATGAAAATGCTCGAGCAGCTCACCAAGAGAATCGAATCAAGAGAGAAGAAAAGTGAAGCTAGTGATAAAAAAGTAGAGACATACAACTCTCGAATTGATCAGATACCGGGGGCATCGTCAATATTGAAAGGGATAGATTCGAAGAAGTTTGTACAAAAGCCGTTTCCATAAAGTGCGGCTCCGAAGGAAGTTTTGTACGCCAGAAATACCCAAATATAATAGGACCATCGATCCCAACGAGCACGTTACTTCGTATGCATGCGCCCATCAAGGGTAACGAGTTAGAAGATGATGAGATTGAATCTGTGCTGTTGAAAAAGTTCGGAGAGACCCTTTCAAAGGGAGCAATGAATTACAGCCTGCCGCCAAATTCTATCGATTCGTTTGCCATGTTAGCGGACTCTTTTGTAAAGGCACACGCCGGGGCCACAAAGGTCGCAACAAGAAAATCGAAATATAGAGTTGCCACCGGTCACAGATGATTGGGCCATTCAAGCTTTCACCCAAGGGTTTAACGAGCGAAGTTTGATAACATCACGTCAGTTGAAACAAAATTTGATTGAGTATCCAACTGTAAATTAGGCATATATGCACAATCTATATCAGTCGAAGATCAGGGTTGAGGACGACCAATTAGGAGCCTCTTCCGGTTTAGTACATCCAAACAGGTCGGCAGTTAAAACCCAGAGGGACGTCGACGGGGAGTCGAGGTCAAACAGAGAACGATATAAACATATGCCGTAGATCGAAGGAACAATGGTACTGGACGCAATTCCACCCAGAATGATTGAAGAGTGATCGAGGACAGAATTCTCGGGGACTTACAAGCAAAATTGGTCTTGATAAGTATGTCGATCCCATAGAGGCACCTCGACTATCGGAATATAACTTTAGTGTCAATGCATCGGACATTGTATCAGCAATCGGGAAGATCGAAGATACTAGGTGGCCCAGACCCATACAGATCGATCCTTCCCAAAGAAACCCAAATTTGATGTACAAGTATCATAGCACGCATGGTCACAGGACCGAGGACTGCAGGCAAGGGAGGAGGTAGCCCGTCTATTCAACGAGGGCCACCTTCGAGAGTTCCTCAGCGATCAAGCCAATAATCATTTTAAAGAAAGAGACGCCAACAGGAAAAATGAACAAGAGAAACCCCAACATGTCATTCATATGATCGCCAGAGGGGTCGACATTCCATAGGGAACCGTACTCAAATGCACTAAAGTATCAATCACTAGAGAAAAAATAAACCCGAGAATACATGCCCAAAGGCTCTTTATCATTCAACGACGAAGAAGTAGAAGGCATTTCTCAGCCCCACAACGACACTCTGGTAATTTCTATCTTATTAAATAAAGTTCAAATTAAGCGTATTTTAGTGGATCCAGGTAGCTCGGCGAATATCATCCAATTGAGGGTCGTCGAGTAGCTCGGTCTACAAAATCAAATCGTGCCCGCAGCTCGGGTCTTAACCGGCTTCAATATGGCTAGTGAAACAACTAAAGGGGAGATTATTATACCGGTGAACGTGGCTGGAACCATTCAAAATACCAAGTTTCACGTGATCAAAGGCGACATGAGGTACAATGCTCTACTTGGAAGACCTTGGATCCATAACATGAGGGTAGTTCTCTCGACTCTCCACCAAATGATGAAATTCCCAATGGTGGACGATGTAAGAACAATATACGGTGAGCAGCATGCTGCAAAGGAAATATTTGCGATCGATGAGGTAACGCTGATATTAACATTATCAACCTCGGAAAGGTCAAGCATCATAAGAAAACAAGTAGCCAAATCGCAACCACAGCCACCAGCCTCGGCCGAATCGAGGAAGCATGGGATAGAAGAAGAAGAAGAGGATTTTCTAACTCCTCGAACTTTTATTTTTCCCGAAGATTCTGATGCCACCAAATCAACGGTCGAAGAGCTGGAATAGGTTATATTGATTGAGTACTCGAGCGAGCAAAAGGCATACCCAGGAACGGGATTAACCCTCGAATTCAGGAAAAAGCTTATTCAATTTCTTATTGATAACATAAATTGTTTTGCTTGGTCCCATTTAGACAAGATAGGATCCCACCGGAGATAACAACACATCTGCTAAGCATTGACCCCACGTTCAAACCGGTGAAACAAAAGAGAAGGCCCCAGTCGAGGTCATCGGATCGTAGCCACAAATTTTTGTCTCTACTAAAAAAGAAGAACGATTTTGCCTGGACCTAGACTGCCAACAGGCATTAGAGGAACTAAAGCGATACCTGTCGAGCATGCCACTGCTTCACACTCCAAATGCAGATGAGAAACTTTACTTGTACTTGGCAGTATCAAAAATCGCAGTAAGTGGTGTCCTAGTTCGAGAAGATAAAGGTACGCAATTTTCCCATTTATTATGTGAGTCGAACCTTAGGAGAAGCAGAAACTAGATATACACACTTAGAAAAATTGACACTTGCACTGATAAGCACTTCTAGAAAGTTAAAACCATAGTTTCAATGTCACCGTATGTGCGTGTTACCCACTTTGTAATATTTTGCACAATCCCGAACTATCGGGTCAATTGTCCAAATGGGCCATCGAACTCGGTGGGTACGATATCGAGTATCAGCCCCAAACAACCATCAAGTCTTAAATTCTAACGAAATTCGTTGTTGATTTCACGCTAACCCTCGTACCCGAAGTTGAAAGGGAACTCTTGATAAAATCAGGCACATCATCGGAGGTATGGACCCTTTTCACAGATGGTTCTTCGAATGTGAAGGGGTTCAGGCTAGGCATCGCTTTGAAGTCGCCCATGGGTAACACTATTAGGCAGTCTATCAAAACTTCTAGGTTGACTAACAACGAGGCCCAGTACGAGGCCATAATTGCAAGTCTCGAGCTAGCTATAAGCTTGGGAGCAGAAGTCATTAAAGCCAAGTGTGACTATTTACTGGCGATGAACCAAGTAGACAAAACCTTCGAAGTTCTAGAGGATATAATGCAAAGGCATTTGGACAAGCTGCAGGTAACTTTGAACCGTTTCAAGGAATGTACTTTACAGCATGTACCTCTAGAACAAAACAGTAAGGCCGATGCACTTGCAAATCTGGGATCATCGATCGAGGAAGATGAGATCAGCTCGGTGACTGTCATTCAACTTTCGAGATCTGTGATCGAGGAAGGTCATACCAAGATAAACTCTAAAAACTTGACCTAGGATTGGAGGAATAAATATAGTGAATACTTGATGAACAGAAAGCTCCCATCGGACCCTAAACAGTCGAAGGCCTTACGAACCAAAGCTGCTTGATTCACATTGGATGAAGATGGAACATTATACAGGAGAACATTCGATAGACCATTAACAGTATGTTTAGGACCAGGAGACACCGATTATGTTTTACGAGAGGTCCATGAAGGCACATGTGGGAACCATTCCGGCGCCAAATCACTGATTCACAAAATCGTTAGAGCAGGATACTACTGGGATAACATGAAAAACGACACTAAGGAGTTTGTTAGAAAATGTAATAAATATCAAAGGTTCGCACTGATGATCCATCAACTTGGAGAACAACTTCATTCAGTCTTCTCCCCGTGGCCATTCATGAAATGAGGGATGGATATTGTTGGCCCTCTGCCATCGACCCCAGGTAAAACAAGCTAATTATGTTTATGACAAACTACTTCTCTAAATGGGTGGAAGTGCAGGCGTTCAAAAATATCAGATAAAAAGAAGTTATGGACTTCATCTGGGATCAAATCGTATGCCGATTCAGAATACCTGCCGAAATCGTATGCGAAAACGGAAACCAATTCATTGACGGCAAGGTAACGAGGTTTCTCTAAGAACATAAAATAGAAAGGATCTTGTCGATGCCATATCATCCAAGTGGAAATGGACAGGTCGAGTCAACGAACAAAATCATTATGCATAATCTAAAGAAAAGATCGACGACACCAAGGGGAAATGGAGAGAAATTCTACCTGATGTCCTTTGGCCGTATCGAACAAGATCGAAGTCTAGTACGGGGGCAACCCTGTTCTCCTTAGTATATGGCTTAGAGGCCTTGATTCCAATCGAAGTCGGGGAACCTAGCGCTAGATTGCGACATGCAACAGAAGAATAAAATCACGAGGCTATGAATACTAGCCATGAGTTATTATATGAAAAACGAGAAGCTTCACTCGTTCAGATGGCTGCGCAAAAACAAAGAATCGAGAGACATTATAATAGAAGATACAACCTTCTCTATTTCAGAATCGGGGACTTAGTTCTGAGGAAAGTCACCCTCAATACTCGAGACCCAAACAACGGGAAGCTAGGTAGGGAGGGACCATATCGGGTACTTGGTGTCATTGAAAAGGGATCTTACAAACTTGGCAAAATGGAGGGGAACAATTGCCAAACAATAGAAATATATCACTCCTCAAATGATATTATTGCTAAGGTATGAATTTCCCCTATTCCATTTGTATTTGATACTAAATTATTGCAGGTATTCGATCGAAGGCGTCGAGAAACTCTTCAACACAGGGACCTTAGGTTTTAAAGCATGTGTTGCACTCTTTTACCCTTAAATTGGTTTTTATCCCAAATGGGTTTTTCCGATGAGGTTTTTAACGAGGCAAAAATTATGTGCTACCTGAGGAAAATTCAATAATATCTAAGGCTTCTTTGCAATCAACCTCGAATACTTGGGGGCATCACCCTCGGATGTTATATTTTCGAGGAAACTACTTCATGTCAAAAAGGGTCTCGATAGGGAAACTTTGTAATGGGCCAAACGCTCGAATGAACCGTGTCCATATATATTAGTCAAGCCCTGATGGCAAATCAAGTACGCATATATAAATTATTTCAAGAAGCATTCTTTCTATATCAATCATCTTTTGTCTCAAAGAAAACTTTCTACTATACAAGCTCCATACTTATGATTTTGTGAGAAATGGCTCAAGGGCCAATCGCAAATATACGTCGAACACTTAGGGTCCTCGACGATTGACATATTCGAGTTATCTAAACTCGAATTCATAAGACCTCAAAGAGGCATCCCTCAATCTATAGGCTAAGGCCATCATTCTCGGGGACTAACACTTCGAACAAGTTCAAAGTGTTATTGGGAAATAAGCCCAAGAGTCATACCTAAAGGCTACGGCCAAATTAATACGGCTCGGAGACATCTGAGTCCCCAAATCACAATAAGCCTTCAAATTCATTAAAAATCCGGTTAAAAAGACTACCATTGGCAAATAATCAAAACGACTTCAATAAAATCAGCCCTCGAAAAACCTTAGGAGGTAGTAAATTATCTTAACACAAACGTGCTAAGGCACAAAAAGCAGAGGGGTTTCAATCGATATCAAACCCTCGAAACATTCAATGGGTAAAAAATACATGATAAGGCATGTCACACCTCCTTTTTCGCTACTACACCCCGTGAAGGGTGTAAATGAGTTTTTCCAATTAAAGGACAATCGGAACGGGATTTATTATTACGATTCAGAGTCACCACTTGGGAGATTAATGGTGTCCCAAGTCACCGGTTGAATCCCGAACCGAGGAAAATATGACTCTGTTAACAGTC